>JAJEJO010048048.1:0-15013 GCA_020662805.1 Glaucomys volans
CAGATGGTGTGACTCTACTTTGTGTACAACCAGTGAAACAATAGCTGTACTCCATTTGTGTTCAATGAATCAATAATTAAATAAAAAAAATAGCTATCACTAGGCATGAGTAGATGTGCTTCATTCCTCATTTTGTATGTTACTGTGGACTCACTACAGTACAAGTACAAGACACAGGCAGAGTCTATTGAAAGCAACCAAATTTAGTATATTAAATGTCATTTGACTGTTGTGGCCCCTTTTCCCTTTGTTTTGCTCTTCCCTATGCATTCCTAGCTATCCAAGAGCATTTTATTAGCTGCACTGTCTCCCTTTCACATTTTGATAGGATTTCATCCCCCTAGAACTTGATTCTTCTCAGACATATTTGAGCTAAGGTTGTTGGTAGCACATAATCACTTACGAAATATTACCCAAAACTATATTTACACTATATTACACTCATGGCTGTGAATCAAGTGGACTTTCCAGTCACTGGTAGAACTAGTGGGAAAGAAACTTGAGATCACAGATGTGTTTCTGGCATTGATCAACTCATTCCATGAAGGTGACTGCTTATTTATTCCTGCAATAGGATGAATCAGATATATCATACTATGATAAGTTTCCTGGAGTTTGACTTTATATTGTACAGCCACATTTAAATCTTAACTAGAACACTTTTACAGATTGAATCTAGGAATTAATGCCTCCTAAACTTGAGAGCACTTATAAGCCACCATGGGAAATGAAAGGAAAGTCAGACATGATTATTCAGAGTGGGGCCTGAGATTCTGCATGTCTAACAAGCTCCTAAGTTATACAGATGTCATTAGTCTGTGAAACACACTGAAATAGCAGAAGTCTTATACAGAAGGTGTTTTCAAACTAGATTCCATGGAGTCTAAGATTCTGTGAAGGTGATTCAAGTGCTAATTCAGAGGTGTGAATGGGTAGCCAAGAGCATGAAACTCAATAGATCTTTTCTTATTTTTAAACCAATGTTTTACATTTGTAGGCATAAAATAATGGGGTTTTATATAAGATTTTTAAGAGAAAATGTGATTTGGTTGCTAAAATGCAAACAAACAGCAATAAGAATACAAATATTTTGAACCTGAAGGGGTGCTTTATTTTGTCAAATGTTTTTCTGCATCTATTGAGATGATCATGGTTCTTGTTATTAGGTCTGTTGACATGATGAATTACATTTATTGTTGTACATATGTTGAACCAACCCTGCATCACTGGGATGAACCCCACTTGATTTTGGTAAACTATCTTTTAATATGTTTTTTTATGCAATTTACCAGAATTTTATTGAGAAATTTTGCATCCATGTTCATCAGGGATATCAGTCTGATGTTTTCTTTCTTGGTGTGTCTTTGTCTGGTTTTGGTGTCGGGGTGATATTAGCCTCATAGAATGAATTTTGAAGGGTTTTCTCCTTTTCTATTTCATGGAATATTTGAGAAGTATTGGTGTTAATTCTTCTTTGAGGATCTTATAGAACTTGGCTGAGAATCCATCTGTTCCTGGGCTTTTATTAATTGGTAGGCTTTTAATGGTGCTTCCTATTTCATTGCATGCAATTGTTCTGTTTAAATCATGTATGACCTCCTGATTCAGTTTAGGTAGATCATATGTCTCTAAACATTTGTCAGTGTCTTCAATATTTTCTATTTTATATAAGTATACATTTTCAAAATATTTTCTCATTATCTTCTGTATTTCAGTTGTGTCCATTGTGATATTTCCTTTTTCACCAAGTATTTTAATAATTTGGGTTTTCTCTAGAAAAACTAGGGATAGTAGGAACATACATCAACATTCTAAAAGCCATATATGCTAAATCTCAAGGCTGACATAATTCTAAACAGAAAAATTGAAAGCATTCCCTCTAAAAACTGGGACATGACAAGGATGCCCTTTTTCACCACTTTTATTCAACATGTACTTTGAAACTCTAGCCAGAGCAATTACACAGATGAAAGACATTAAAGGTAAAAAGGAACTCAAATTATCACTATTTATCAATGATATGATTCTATATTTAGAAGATCCAAAAAATTCCACCAAAAAATTTCAAGAACTAACTGAATTCAACAAAGTAGCAAGAAATAAAATCAATACCAATACATCAAATTTATTACTATATATCCATAATGAATCCACTGAAAGAGAAATAAGGAACACTACCCCATTCACAATCACCTCAAAAATAAAATAATTAAGAATCAATCAGGGCTGGGGATACAGCTAATTTGGTAGAGTGCCTGCCTCACAAGCACAAGGCTCTGGGTTCAATCCCCAGCACTGCAAAGAAAAAATATCAATCAAAGAGTTGAAAGATCTCTATAATGAAAGCTACAGAACACTAAAAAAATCAAATTGAAGACCTAGAAGATGGAAAGACCTCCCATGCTCCTGGATAGGCAGAATTAATATTATCAAAATGGCCATACCACCAAAAGCATTATACAAGTTTAATGCAATTCCTATTAAAATCCCAGTGACATTCTTCATAGAACTAGAAAAAGCAATCGTGAAATTCATTTGGAATAATAAGAGATCCAGAATAATTAAAGCAATCCTTAGCAAGAAAAGTGAATTAGGAGGTATCACAATACCAGAACTCAAACTATACTACAGAGCTATACCAATAAAAACAACATGGTATTGGCACCAAAACAGGCACATAGACCAATGATACAGGATAGGAGACACAGAGAAAAACCAACATAAATACAGTTATCTAATACTAGACAAAGGTGCCAAAGACATACATTGGAGAAAAGATAGCCTATTCAACAAATGGTGGTGGGAACACTGGAAATCCATATGAAGCAAAGTGAAATTAAACATCTATCTCTCACCCTGCACAAAACTCAGCTCAAAGTGGATCAAAGACTTAGGCACTAGAACAGAGACCCTGCAACTACTAGAAAAAAAAGTAGACCAAAATCTTCACTATGCCGGCCTAGGATCTGACTTCATAACAAAACCCCTAACATGCAATAAGTTAAATCAAGCATCAATAAATGGGTTTATGCTCAAAGGACATAAAATCAACATACTACAGTAACACAGCCACATCAATGTTTACAGTGGTTCAATTACAATAGTAAAGTATGGGACCAACATAGATGCCCTTCAACAGATGAATAGATAAAGAAAATGTGGTGTATATATATATACACACAATGTAATATTACTCAGCTTTAAAGACAAATGAAATTATGACATTTGTTGGTAAATGGATGGAGTCATCATGTTAAGCAAAATAAGCCAAACCCAAAAAACCAAAGGCAGAATGTTTTCTCTGATATGGGGAAGATAATTCACAATAAGATGAAGGATTGGAAGAATAGAGTTACTTTATATTAGGTAAAGGGGAGTGAAAAGAGGGGAGGTATGGGGGTGAGTAGTAGAATGAAACAGACATTATTACCTTATGTACATATATGACTGCATGATCGATGTGATCCTACCTTAAACAAAATAAGAAAAACATGAGATTGCACTCCATTTATGTATGATCTATCAAAATGTATAAATGCATTCTACTGTCCTGTACAACAAATTTGAAAAAATTGAAAAAGAATACAAGTATTTCTCAAAATGAATGTTCTTCAATTGGGCCAATTTATAAGGAAAATGCTCCTGACAATGAATAATTTAGGTTGATACCTTTGGGATATTTGGGTATTAATATGAATACACCCTGATTAAACTTCAAATTTCCTAGTGGATACATACATAGAGAAAAAGAGATTTCACAAAATAAATTTTGGCTGTGGTTTCCTGTTAGCCAATTTGTTGCTATAAGTGAAAGAAGATGGAATTCAGTGTCAAGACATTTCCGTTTTAACTCCAATACTAACATACTGGTTAAGTTCTCACCTCTGAATGTGTCTTCTCTTAGATTAAGGGAGAGAATGATCCGAACTCTAATATTCCATAGATTACCTGAAAATGAAACGGAATGGTAGGTAGGTTCTGCCCTGCCCTGTTAAAGGGCCAGGGCAGAAGCAGAGGGAGATGTTATGCATCCACTGCAATAATCCAGGAAGAAATGATGATGTTTTGGCTAGCATGGTAGAGATGGAAGTGATAAGCAGTCACATTTTTTTTTTAAATGAAAAGATGGCAAAATGTTTGATGAAATAGAACTGCAGTGTCAGAGAAAGTTTACTTATCAGGATACTATCATCTGTAACGTTTCTTAAAAGGAAATAATGCATACAAAATGAATTTTGCTCATATTGATATAAAAAGCTGGATTTGTTTCCAAAGGAGCAAGAAACGTTCTGTGTGAAGCAGATCCACAGAAATCCCTGTTAGTTCACGTGACATTTTGACAGACACACACTGTTTTCCATTTATCTCTGTTCCTCTTCCTGAATTGAGGCTTGTTTTCTAGAAAAACAATAGGACTGCTAATGAGGAGACCATTAGACCATATGGATATTTGATAGATTGTTAATCTAGAATGAGGATTCACTTCTTGGATACAGCTTGGGAAATAATTGAAATAAACTGGAAAATTTTTGAGAAATGCCATTGTGTCTTTCCTTCCCCAGCTCTATGTGAATACTCTGCACTCAGTTATGTAGTCAATACCTCTTCAATGCTGTTGAATTCTTGATGATAAAAGTCAGTGAAATATAATTCTCCTCTCAGGCATACTTCAATTTCTATATCCCTTGAATTTCTGAATGCTAGGTTATGGTGGAAAGGTTATATTTATCTTGATTTAGTTATAAGTCAGTGTCTATTTTAATCATCTTTCAATATTTCCAAAAAACTTTTACTAAGTTCATACTACATATTAAACACTGTTAAAAACCCAAGATTCAAAGAAAGGCCAGGCACAGTGTTGTCTAAAGGAATGTGTAGACTATTGTATGGTACAATAAATGGAGATATATATATATATATATATATATATATATATATATATTTGCGTTAAGTTCTTTAAAATATCCATAGGATGTTTTGAGCACACAGTGTAGGTACACATAACCCAGACTGGAGGTTCAGATAGGTTTTTATGGAAGCAGTCACTTATAACCTAGATTTAAACAGACTAGCCTGGTGAAAAGCAAATAGATGGAGATCATTCTTCTAAGTAGATGGTTATGTGTGCATGGCATGGAGGTGTAAGAACATGGCATATTCAGAGAACAAGAAGTAGCTGAGTATGGCTGGGGTTAAGAGTATCTGTGAGGTGTAGCAGAATATGAGGCTTGAGAGGAAAGCAGAATTAACAGAATGAATGGACTTATTTACTGAGGTTTTAATTTCACAAATAATGATAGCTAATAAAAAGAAGCTTACTATGTGCCAAATACTATACATATGTATATAGATATACATATATTATAATATATGTATATCGATATACATATATTACATATATGTATATCGATATACATATATTACATATACATTATAATATATGTATATCGATATACATAATATATGTATATCGATATACATATATATAGATATAGATATTACATATATTATGTAATATTGTCACAATCACACAATACTATAACATTTCACTATTTTTGTGGATGGAGAAACTGAAGCTCAGAGAGACTTTATAATTTTCCAAGATCATTAAGTGACAGATCTGGGATTCAGATAAAATCAGTTTATTCAAGAACTCTTCTTTTTAACCAATAATCTCTATAACCTCTATAAAACCTGAAATATACAAAGAATCTACTGTCCCATTGAGATGAAGCTGAGACTCTGTCTTCTTCTCTTAAATCTCAACCAGCTATACAATTGCTTAAACCAAGGGTATAGAAAAGGGAATTCTTTGCCAGTTTATAAGACTAAAGCATAAGAAACTTGTATCTTCCAATATTTGTCCCATGAAATGCTCATTCAGGAAGGCCTGAATCACCATGTTCATTATCCATCTACTTTGAGGTTGCCATGCTGGAGAGTCCACATGCAGAAGTTTCCAATGATAGTCTCAGATGAATTCAGCCATGTAGTCAACCCTGTCGAGAAACAACTTGTACAAGTGAAATCGTTTTGGATTATCCAGAGCAGTTGATCCATCTGATAAATACCACTTACTGATCTTAGTTGATACTATATGGAGCAGAGGAGTCACCCAGCCTAGTGCTGCCTGAATTCCTGACTCAAAATACTATAAAATTAGATATAATGATTGTTATTTTAAGAAAGGATATTTTGGCAGAATATGTTGGAAAGTAATACATAATTATGGCTATATTATTAAAGGATTCTTATCAGGTCAGTTATATGCTAAATTCACAAGAAATAGTTATCCAATCTAAAATGCCTGGCATATAGCATACACTCAGTAAATGAATGGATGAATTCAACATATACACTGGTAGTATCTGATGTACATTTTTATGTGTACATGAAATGGAGTAGGCTTTAGAGTTTGCTGTGATGAGAATCTAGCTCTGAATAGTCTGAGAAGACTAATATTTCCATCAGCCCTTGGGACTTGCCTTTTTTTATTAGTCACAGTGGTAAGGGATTTCACAAAAGCTATCTAGTTTTTGAGCTGCTTTATTCTCCAGAATTTCACTCTTTAGAGGTCAAATTCCCACTTCCCCTTCATCCTTGGCATGTGTTCTTGGTGGATTATTCCCTTTATACTTTCTTTTAGCTTCTTGATAGAGCAGAGGGAATCAGGGAGTAAAGAAAAGTGAATTATTTCCCTAAGTGCACAAGTTGTTTTCAACCAAATGTCAGTTTTATCAGATGGAATAAACTATGAAATGCAATGTCTAAGTACTGGGTGAATTTTCAAATCCCTAAATGCACATTGCAACTTGGAATATGAGACATGAGGGTACATATGATTGGATAGCAATCTCAAATTTTCCCTACAAAACTTCCCAAATATAGATTTGCATCTACTCTCAGATTATGCATTTTAAAAGACCCCAATACATACTAACAAACAATAAAATGTACTTTAAACAGTCAAAAGCCTTGTTTTAAAATGCACAGCATTTAATTTTGAATGGAATTCTGGATCTTCTAAATTTGGGGGAGAACACAGCAATGTGAGTGATATATTTAGTGTCTGCTTATTTTGAAATCCACCCGATCTTGTCATTATAAGATAGTTTTTACTTCTGAAAGGGACCTATCTTCTTCCTGCTAAAATCACTCCTTCCTTCCTTCCCTCTTTCCTTCCTTCCCTCCCTCTCCCTTTCTTTCTTTTCTATTTCAAACATAGACTTGTCTCAGAAGAATGAAGATTTATATGCCAAATCAATCATTCACTTTTCACTAGCTCAAAGGCATATCTTTGCCAGGAGAGCTTTCATCCTTTCCAGAAACTGAAATAAAGCAAGTAATGTCACTCTACTTTCTGGGCAGAAATGTAAAGAGATTCATCTCAAGCGCCAAGGAGACATGGGTAGAAATGGGCACAGTATCCAATTTTGCTTCTCATTCTAACTCAGGTAGTAAGGCAGATCCACATACTTTCTGTTATAGAAAGGGTAGAGAATAGGTGCAGGCAGAGCATGGACATTTTTTTAGTGGATTAGAAAATAGCAGTATTAACCATCATAGCTCAGCAGAAGCTACAGCTCTGCCATCAAATCTGTGATATAAGTTCCCTGAACTAAAGCTAATGCTTTGAGAATATTTGTGGGTAATAGAATACACAGCAGATGATTAAAAAGCTTTGGAGTAAGCCAGGCTTACTTGTCTTAGACTCATAAACTGCTACATGATCTTGGATAAGACCCTTTACTATTCTAAGCCTCAGTTTCCTCATCCACAAAATGGGAAAATTTCTTTGTAGAATGCATAGATGCTCTTACATTTTTAAAATGGCAGTAACCAGTTTGATTTCAAATTCCTGCCTTGTATTCAAATTGGTTTATTCATAACATACAGACTGTGAAGACACAAGATGAAGTTATCCTTTCTTGCCTCTTGAATATTCATAATCCTGCCAACACATGGATTATTTTAAGGAACCACACATTTCCAAATCTTACAACTTTCTTCTTGAATGAAATTTAACTTATTAATATCCTCTTGAATGGAACTTAACTTATTCATAACTTCTTTTAACCTCTCTAATGCTTAATTTCTCATGAAACAGATGAACTACATACTATATAGGTTTGTGGTAAGAATTAAGGTAAGATATGAACACATCTAGAACAAAGACCAGTATGTAGCATGTTTTCAGTAAATATTTCTTTTCTTTGATAGCTCATTTTGAGGTCAAGATATATTTTTCTTAACTAGTGTGGATATAATTTCTCTGTTACAATAAGAATGGGTAACCCTGGGTTTAGAACTCTGAACTTACCATCATATATAACTGAAACATCTGGTTAGGGTCTGTGTTGAGCTCCAGGATAAGACTAAAAATGAACAACATTATCTGGCCCAGAGAGGACCAATTCTATGACCTTGGCTGTTTACCTTTTTATTACTATGGACACAAAGGCCATAAATTAATGTTTAGACCCATCACAAGGATGATGTACATGTTAGATGAACAATCAACCCTATTTGTTTATACGACAACCAGTCACTTGCCTATTTCTCCTTGAAGACTTGTGCCAAATTCTTTTAAGGTCTCCCTGGAAGCAAATGAGCAGCATCTTTTGTTAAGGGTGTTATGTCTCAGAGGGTCTTGGTCAATTTTTCCCAATTCATTTTATTCTGACTTGAATTGTTTTTTTTTTCTCCAGACAATAGTGGGTTGTTGTATAGGTACTCTCATTTCCCACCCTTTACCCACCCAGTGACAAATTAAATTGATTATGATGGGATTCATACTGGTTAATCTTTTACGAATCCTCCACAGCAAATATTAACCTTCCAAAGCCATAATTACTCAACAAGCCAACTGGTCATGTCAGGAGTTTGGAACTGACTAAACCAAGAGTTCATAATTTGGCTTTTGCCAAATTGAAGGCCCTAGGAAAATCATTGCACAGTGGGGATTCAGATAAGTATATTTTTAGTAAAGATGAGATGGATTACATGAAATCTACTTACTATCTTTGATAAACATGCCCTTTCATAGAAACTGGAATTTTTTGTGAATTTAACCACAAAATTCTAACTTTTCTTCCTTCTTTCTAAGCCCGCTGGTTGGGGTGCTAAATTCATGAGTAAAGAAACAAAGAATTTCTTTCTAGTATATGTCCTTGTGAAATGACTAGGGCATAGTTTGGCATGTTGTAATCAATGTTTACTATCTTTTAAAAAGATTGTTGAGAATTAGCATCAGTATCAAAGGTAATTTTATAATAAAAAAAGAAACATTTTAATTCCAATCATTAGAAAACAATGGTGGTATCCAATACATATGGGCCATTTGAGTCATCTTGCAACTTTTCAAAATGCTTGTTTCAATTGATGGATTTGAACAGTAACAATTTGTTACATGAACTTATCTCCTTGCACACTTACAAAGAGATAGCTTCTTTTCAAATATATTGTCTTCCTCTTCCCTGAGGACTGACTTTTCCCTTGGTATATTTCAGATGAGGTGAAAGAAATGGAAAAGAATAGGCTTGAACTTTTGAAAGTCAAAAATGATTTATTGGCTGAAATCTAGTCATGGATGTACAGATTAGGTGGTAGGTCTCTGAGAAGTTCATTTCACATGCACAAACATACAACCACATCCCTGTATACACACCAGGACATAAAAATTCTAGGGTAATAATTTTCTCTTTTATGTGGAATACAGAATTTTATTTTATTCTTTGATGATAAGTACACTTCAGTACATGTATTCACATATGTTGTTTCCAAAATCATTTTGTTTGGTTAGCATAATAAATAACTTTAAGACTGAGTTAGAAATTATTACTTTCATGTTCAGGCAAAATTGTGAGAAACTTACAGTTATGAAAAAATTGCATATGTGTGTGTATGTGTTTGAAATTGTATATATATGTAATGTGTATGTATTCACATATATGCATATGTGCATATGGGTTTGTATCATCTGTAAAAAGTCATGTGCAGTATGTAAAATTTAAAAACACATTCAATTTTGTTTCTTTAACTGAATGCAAAATTTTGAGTGTGACTCTCAATTGGACAAGTTTGTTCATAATTATATTCTGAAACACCTAAGTATAATTTTGCCTCTGTAAGGAAAGAAACAAAGAACAAAACTTAATGGTGTCAATTAATCTGATAGGATCGTGTAGCTATTTTGGATTTCCAGTAGTAAAAGAAGATACAATTTAGCATTGGCAAAGCTATGGTTGCTTAAATCAATGTGAAAATGATTATGTTGGTTTAGAAGCCTGATGTAATTTTGTAACATGACTCTCATGTTGGAGTGCTTCAATAACTACAAGTCAATCAACTTAAGGGTAAATTCATTCTTGTCCCTGAAAAAAGATGATGATGATGGCAGTTCAATATAGATCATCTGGGTAGGAGACCTCAGCCTCCAGTCAACCAACTGGAAAATGAACTTATGTTGAATTGATCAGGCTGTTATAACTTCCTGACAATAGATGGAAGTCTACCAAGTATACCATGGGACAAAAAATACTGGACATTTGTACTTCTAAATACAGAGGCTATTTCTGGGTGAATATCATATTCTTGAAGATACCTTGTTCTTATATCTCATTTCCTCCATCTTTTTTCTCTGCCCCAAAGATATTTTTGTGAACCTCATAGATTATTGTGAAAATGTACTCACTCAGCAAGAGCTTATGGTTGAAATCATCATTGCTTTATTTTAACAGAACACCATATATATTGATGCCTGCTCACAGAAAATCATTAGCTATTGAATACATTTCAGAAATTTGGAAATTCATCATGTCCAAACCATGTTATCTAGTACAAGTTTGTAAAAGGCATTTCTGAAAACTTCCTTTGTAGGTTAGTGCTTATGTACATTTATTTTATGTGACATCATATACATTTCTTAGTCCTGTACTACTTGTTTTACTTACCCATGTCTGTTCTCCTCATGCATATTTTAAAGTCCTTGAATGCAGTGGGTACAATTTTACTTATCCTGAATACCTTAATAGGAATAAATTAAAACAAGGAAGGGTAGGAGAAAGAAGTAGAGGAGAGGGAAAGTTATTGCTGAATCACAATTTGCCAGGTAAAGCAAGGGTAAGGGGTAGAGAGGTGGTGTTTAAAAGAACATTCAGTTGAAACTATGAGATTTAGTACATTTGCCTCAGTTTTTATCTAGGGAAGAGTGCAATTAAATCAATTTGACTTCTTTCTGACAATGACTACCAATTATGGGATCAAAACCCCTCATAAGCATTAGGAAGTGTACAGTAGGGGAAAAAACAAATCATGCCTGTCTGAGGGCTAAAGTTCAAATCTACTTATTAATGCTGATTTTTATTGACTAGTTTCATATTCTGGACTCTGAAACTTGTCTAGTTACTCACAATTTAGTAACCTTCTGGCTCCTTTACATCTTAGCCATCTTACCAGTACATAACCCATTTCTTGCCTGTCAAGACTTATAGACATCCCAATTACTTAATAAAATATATAATGTTGTTACCTAATGACTAGCCAAATGTTTTTAATCACTCATACCTCATGTTACAGAAACTAGAATTGCCAATTTGTTTATTCTGAGTTAATCCATGAAGAAGATTAAATACTTGTTTAAGAATTATCAATGTAGATCTAAGGAAGGAAGATCGCCTAAGTATAATGACATGAACTTCTTAGGATTGATATAATTATTAAAATAATAGCTATATATAGTGATTCGCAGAATATAATTAACACACAACAAAAGTTACTTTCTTGTTGGTTATCTTTTCTTAAAAAATAAGAAGTTCAGAAATATTCTAAAGTAGTCTGATGTCTCTCTCTCTCTCTCTCTCTCTCTCTCTCTCTCACATACACACACACACACACACACACACACACAACCATCACA
The DNA here is from genome assembly GCA_020662805.1 of Glaucomys volans. Classification (NCBI taxonomy): domain Eukaryota; kingdom Metazoa; phylum Chordata; class Mammalia; order Rodentia; family Sciuridae; genus Glaucomys; species Glaucomys volans. The sequence continues at coordinate 11,918 of JAJEJO010048048.1, forward strand.
TATACAACTTTGAGGAAGGATACACTCCCTTTCCAACTAGTTATTTGGATAACTAAAAGCTGCTGTAATGGTCAGAGCTGCAAGGTCACTGCTTCAATCCTTAAACATCAGTGGGCATGTAGACAGAACTTTTGAGAAATGGCCTTTTATATAATTTAGGTTGTATACCTATTGGCTAATGTGGTAGTTACTTTTCAGAAGGTAATATCATCAAAACCATAATGACAGAATGCAAGATAGTTCATACTTTTCTCTTTTCATGAATTATTCAGTGAAATCCCAGTGGTGGTAATGGAGAACAAATGAATGAAGTGCTCTTGAAACAGATGAGCTACAACATGACAAATCTTGTAGATCACAGCTGATGTTCAAAGAAGCCATTTTTGATATTCAGTGGTGATTTTTCATATTGAAAATTGGACAAGAAGGGAGCACAATGACTGGCCAAAACAGAACTTTCCATCTGTAACTTATGACTATTGTCACTTAAATGGTTTATATATTACAACTTGTTACAGGACCATGGCATCTAATGCAAAGAAGATGTCATGCAAATAATTTATAGCCTATTGTGTGGATGATGAAGTGTCTTGTGTATATACTCTTTCCAACTCACAGATTGAACGAGAGGCTTTCTGAGTCAAGGTTTCCATTTAGTCACCCACTAATATGGCCAATATTTTTTGGTCAGTTGGATAAAAGTCATATTTCCTTCATATCAGTGATGAGGATAAAATATTTGTCTCTTTGATCAATTTTGGAATATCCTTTAGCATTTTTATTGTACTTTTTAATCTTGCTATCATTTCCCCCTAGTCCTAGATGTTTAAAGTCAAATAAAATTCTCTAAATTATAGGGTTTTAGCATAATATTAACCTGGAAATCCTTTCATACTGCCTACATCAAACAAACAACATGAGACCTGCCTAAATCCCCTTCTCTCTGTCTAATCCAGAATGCGTCTCTGATAGAAATACCCAGGGATGGTTTAAAGTGGAACAGAATGGTCATTCTTTATTCTGAAAGATCAGACAGCTGGGCTACCACCAAACTATCCTCACCTCCTTTAATCATTCATAGTTGTACTGTACACACATTTATCAAAACCTTCTTCAACTCTTTATGTTTTAACATCCACCATATGTTCATTCCCTGTTGTATAAACTAAAAAAAGCAACTATATGTTATGGAGACTGATCAAGTAGCTTTATGTACAGTGTGGGGACTGTAATCAGAGCCTTATGGTATACCCTTTGGACTCTATTTGTGCAGTGTAAGGGATATAGACATATGCCAGTTAGCTATGATTTTTATCTGTGTGGACAGCTGAACCAGATAGTTCATCTAATCCCAGGTTACATTTTAAAGATATAAAAAGGGTGTTGGGGACAACTCATGAAGCATATATCAAAGCACTCAGTTCATTCGAAGGATAGAAGTTGCAAAAGTGTCAATGAAATAAGGAAGGATAAGAAGCAGGGTATCCATTTTGGGGTGGAGGCAGATGCTTGTGCACTTAGGCAATACCACCAGAAATATAAAGACAATCAAGTGTTAACTGCTAAGGACATATAGAGGAACGATCTTTAAAACTAGGGTAGAGAGTTAGACTGAAAATAGGTATTATAAGTGAAAACCCTCACGATTCCTTTTGAAGACCCAGGTTGATCTTTGTACCCTGTTATCTGGTGATCATATTCAAAATAGGTGTTATTGGAGAAACCAACTAAAATGTGCCCATAATTTCTTCTTAATTCCTTTATTCCTTTATCAAAGTGCTTTCATATACCACATCTCTATACATATAAAAAGGTGTAGGTCAAACAAACAGAGATGATGGTTAGGAATCATGAACAAAACCTCCAAGAAATATGGGACATCATGAAAAGACCAAATTTAAGAGTTATTGGGATTGAGGAAGGCACAGAGGTACAAACCAAGGTTATGAATAATTTGTTCAATGACATAATATCAGAAAATTCCCCAAATATGATGAATGAGATGGAAAATCAATTACAAGAGGCTTACAGGACATCAAATGCACAGAATTACAACAGATCCACACCAAGGCACATTATAATGAAAATACCTAACATACAAGACAAAGAAAGAATTTTAAAGGCTGCGAGAGAAAAGCATCAGATTACCTACAGGGGAAAACCAATACAGATATCAGCAGATTTCACAGCCCAGAACCTAAAAGCAAGAAGGGCCTGGAACAACATATTTCAAACTCTGAAAGAAAATGGATGCCAACCAAGAATTTTATACCCAGCAAAACTTACCTTCAGATTTGATGACGAAATAAAATCCTTCCCTGATAAACAAAAGCTTAAAGAATTCACAAAGAAAAAGCCTGCCCTTCAGAACATTCTCAACAAAATATTCGAAGAGGAAGAAAAGAAAAACAACAATCTCAGTCAACATGGGGAGGAATTACCCCAAAGAAAGAGTCAACCAAAGGAGAAACAGTGTTAAGCTAAAAACCCCAAAGAAGCTAAAATGGCAGGAAATACAAGTCATATCTCAAAATAACCCTGAATGTAAATGGCCTAAACTCATCAATCAAAAGACATAGACTGGCAGATTGGATTAAAATGAAACACCCAACAATATGCTGCCTTCAAGAGACTCATCTCATAGAAAAACATGCCCAAAGACTAAAGGTGAAAGGTTGGGAAAAAACATACCATGCACATGGACTGAGGAAAAAAGCAGGTGTTTCCATCCTCATTTCAGATAAAGAAGACTTCAAGCCAAAGTTAGTCAGAAGGGATAAAGAAGGACATATCATACTGCTTAAAGGAAGCATAAATCAGTAAGAAATAACAATCAAAAATATTTATGCACCAAACAATGGTGCATCCATGTACGTGAATCAGATCCTTCTCGAATTCAGGAATCAAATAGACCAAAACACAATAATACTGGGGAACTTTAACACTCCTATCTCACCGTTGGACAGATCTTCCAAGCAAAAATTGAACAAAGAAACCATAGGAATCAATGACACAATCACTAATTTGGACTTAACAGGCATATATAGAATATTCCATCCATCAAAAAGTGAATACACTTTCTTCTCAGCAGCTCAT
>JAJEJO010048048.1:17433-61814 GCA_020662805.1 Glaucomys volans
ACATGACTCCCAAAGCGTAAGAAATAAAAGCATGAATCAATGATTGGAATAGAGTAAAACTACAAAGCTTTTACTCAGCAAGGAAACAATCAGCAATGTGAAGAGAGAGCCTTCAGAGTGGGAGAAAATCTTTGCTACACACACTTCAGGTAGAGCATTAATCTCCAGAATCTACCAAGTACTCAAAAGTCTTTACACCAAGAACACTAATAACCCAATCAATAAATGGGCCAAGGAAATGAACAGACACTTTACAGAGGAAGATCTACAAGCAATCAACAGATTTATGAAAAAATGTTCAAATTCCCTCATTATTAGAGAAATGCATATTAAAACCATTTTAAGATTTTATCTTACCCCAATTAGAATGTCTTTTATTAAGAATGCAGGCAACAACAGGTGTTGGCGAGGATGTGGGGAAAAGGGTACACTCATACATTGCTGGTGGGAGTGCAAGTTGGTGCAGCCACTCTGCAGAGCAGTGTGTAGATTCCTTAGAAAACTTGGAATGGATCCACCATTTGTCCCAGCTATCCCACTCCTTGGCCTCTACCCAAAGGACTTAAAATCAGATTACTACAGTGACGCAGCCACATCAATGTTCATAGCTGCTCAATTCACAATAGCTATATTGTGGAACCAACCTAGATGCCCTTCAGTAGATGAATGGCTAAAGAAACCATGGTATATATACACAATGGAATATTACTCAACCATAAAGAAGAATGAAATTATGGCATTTTTAGGTAAATGGATGATTTTGGAGACTGTTATGCTAAGTAGATCAGCCAATCCCAAAATTCCAAAGGCCGAATGGTCTCTCTGATAAACGAATGATGATGCATAATGCGGGGGAGAAGGGAGGCAAGAATGGAGGAAGGATAGATAGCATAGAGGGAAGGAAGGGGTTGGGTCGGGGTTGGGGGGTAAGAATAATAACAGAATGTGTGACAGACATCATTGCCCTGTATATATGTATGAATGCACAGATGGTGTGATTATACTTTGTGTACAACCAGTGAAACAATAGCTGTACTCCATTTGTGTTCAATGAATCAATAAGCAAATAAAAAAAATGGCGAAAAGAAAAAAAAATAAGAAAAATAAAATGAGCCAGGCAAAAAAAAAAAAAAGGTGTAGGTGTTTTCCTACAACGAGATAGTATAATCCTTTAGTTAATATCAATCTTAATATGTTTTTATGATGATGCATTTTTGTGAGTAATATTCCCCATAATATCAACTGTACTTTGGGCGGTGGAATGATTTCTGTGAGATATAGAACTATTATCTTTTCCCTGAATAAAGAAATGATCTCTGAGTATACATGCACTAATGAGATGAAGCAATTTCTATGGTCTTAATTTATTTGAAGCTTAGCTATCAAATAAATGACAGAGGTAAATATGCAAAGGATAGGTTCTGCTTTTAACAAGTGCCATATGTAGGATTTAGGGTTCTGTGTAGAGATTTCTTTTTAAGTTGGGCAGAGTTAGGGAATTTTAGAAATTGGGTAATGATGTACTTAGATAAAGGCATTCTTTATCTTCTTTCCATAACTTCTAGGGATAGCACTTTTTCCTGAAAGATCTGCACATGTTGGAATTTTTCTTTTTAGCATGTGACATCATTTTGATTCAGAAAAGACTAAACAAAATGTGCTTGCCCTAGCCAGATGGTTTTCTGTCTAGTATAGTTTATCTCAGATGTGGTATTGGACCTAATTACAAAATTGCTTATACTATTATTAACAGTATTAATACTAATCTCATAATTCATTGGGCTACCATAGAATGAACAATAGGGATTTAGGGGATCTAACTGCAGTGGTACCAGATATGACTCCAAATGGTTATCTAAAGGTAGGGATCCTTTTTTTGCCTTCAAATTGAGAGGTAATATTGGTCTAGAATGGTGTTTTTCTAGGTGACACGTTTTCATGTGTGTTTGTGTGTGCATTTTCTCAGCATAACTTTTATTCTAATAAAGTCAAAATCTTTTGTAGAACTCCCACATTTAGGACAGAATAACAGAAGATTTATGAAACTGCCTTCATTCCATATAACCTGTTCCAACCACATGGCAGCTGTTAGGTTCATTGGAGCACCATATAGAGATCACTAGTCAAGATTTAAATCTCCTCATCACTCTGATCTCCCATGGTCTCTTTACATTGTAATGTTGAGTCAAAAGGTCCAAATGACCCAATTAAGGGAACCTTATCTTTATTCACCAGGATGGGAGAAAACATCAACTTATTTAGTGGTGCCTAACATAGGGAACATTTGTCCAAAGTATTTATTGTTTGCTACAATAAACATTCTATGTCAGATATGGGGAATTAACTGTTGCAGCCCTATTTTGTAAATGATCAGAGCTCTGTTTAATCAACCACATGCTGGGAGAAAAATGAATTCATTCCATTAAAAAGGGGCATCAAGAAATAAAGTCTATCAGGGAGGAAGGCAGCTGGTAATGTTACTAAATTACTGGTGTATGCATATGTGTGTAATATGTGGTAGTGGAGATGTTTGAAGTTTTTACTGCAGTGAGTTTGCAGTGACTGCATTACTTATAAGTGGCAACACTAGACATGAATTATGCTGGTCTTCCCAAATAAGTGACAATAAAAACTTTATAGCATCCCACACCATTACCACATATTTTTTAAACCACTTATTTTCTTTGGATTTTGTCTGTTTTAATATATCTCCATTGTTTTCTTCTCACTTATGTTTCTCAATATAGAAATATGGCCTCTTTGGAGTGGGTGGGACCAAGAGAATTTGAAAAGGACAGGATGGAATCAATTTATGTTCCAGTTACAAATTTATGCATTGGTGTGGGAAGCCTACAGTACATCTGATGGTCATTGTGACCATATATGGATTAAGAAGGAAAAATTATGAAAGAACAAATGGGAAAGGCAACTGGGATATGGGAATGGAAATAAAACTATTAAATATTGTTGACTGTTTTTACTAGCTTTGCTGGGCCAACATGCTCTCATGGTTGGATTGATGAATTTACAGAAGCCAGCCCTCTGTTATGGAAAAGAATTTTGCCTTTGATCCACAGTTTAGCTACATTTGGAGTTTAAGCCTCACTGGTGCAAGTATCTTGTCTGATGACTCATCAATGTATCCCTAGTTCCTAGAGGAGTACCTGACACATATTAGGTTTAGGGATGCTTTGAATGAATTATGGAATGGATGCAACCCTTATCTTTAATAGAGGAATTGCCTATTTTTATCCTTTATTGCAGAGTGGGGAAAGAGTTTTATTAAAAATTTGTTTTAGTCTTTACTAAGCAACTTTTGAATCTATTAATATGAAAACTTCAAAGTTAGTAATTCAAAGTAATTTAAGAATGTGACCTGTGAGTCTGGGTGGCAGTAAAATGTACCAGAATAAAAAGTTATGATGTCTGGCAAGTAGACATATCTATTTTGGTGGACTAGGTGCTTGAGGATGAATCCAATTTTCCATGGTAGAATAAACTTTAGTTGAGAATTCTGATTGTATCATAAAATGTAATGAATAGCACACCAGGAAGACATCAGTATCAAAAGAGATAAACTAAATGGTGAAAAACAAACTGACAAAAAGAACAGCAACAACAAAAACAGATGGAGAGAAAATTATTTCTTAAAGTAATTGTTCATTTATTTTTAAGCATTTATGAGTGCTGCTGTAAATGCAGCAGGGTTTGTACTAAATAGAGCCACTTTCCTAAGTCTTCTGGACATTTAATTTCAACCATATTGGACTTTTGTATTTTTAGCTTTATCGAACTGTTTACATCAATACAGTACCTTCTTGGTGTCAAAAGTTTGTGCTATTCCAATGGATTCTTTCATGCTTTTTAAACTTGTATTCATCTATTTGGCAAACCAACAAACATCATTTTAATTATATGTATTATTACGCACTGCAACTACATTGATCAAAAAGACAGACATCTCTATTTCCTATTTCCCATACCCAGTTATGAAATATTACTATGTTTTTTCACATAGAATTGCTAGTCCATTATTTCTCAACCATGCATTTGTATCCACTAACCATCAGCTACCTTACATTTTCTCAATATTAATTTGCTTTACTTTTTATACATTACATCTATGAGATTGTGGTGTGATAGCAAATTTTTTGTGTCAATTTGACTAAACCACAGTGTGCCTGAATACTCAGCCAAACATTGTTATGGGTATTTCTGTGCTTTTTGAAATGAGATTAACAGTTGAAGTGTTATATTGGTAAAGCAGACCGCACTTCATAACATGGGTGACCCTCATCCAATCAGCTGAAGGTCAGAGTCAAAAAAAAGGCTGATCCCCAAGTAAGAGAATTCTTTCTCCCTGATGGCCTTCATACCGGCCTTTTCCCTGCATTTGGACTTTTGAAATGTTGGCTCCTCTTAGGTCTTGAACCTGTTATGTCTTGGACTGGAAATAAACATTAGGTCTCTTGGTTCTCAGGTTTTTAAACTTGGAGAGAAATGAAATCATCAGCTCCTAGGGTATATAGCTTGCTGACTCACCCTGCAGGACTGGGAACTTGCAAGCCTTCATAACTTATTGAGCCAATTCTTCTTAATACACCTCTCTATATTTAAATAAGTATATAATTATAAAAGAAAAATACACGTGTATTAATGGTTCAGTTTCTCTGGAGAATCTTGAATAATACAAGGGCCTCCTGAGCCTCCACAAATCCTCCTTCATAATCATGCCTCTTGAGTCCGGTTTCATGAAGGAAGTTTATTTAAAACTGGTGCAAAATGTAAGAGTATAAATAAGATAAATACTTTACTTTTCATTGATATACCCCCTAATCAAACTTTATTCACATTTCTGTCAAATAAGCATAATGATTTCTTTTAACTAATTATATTGCTTATGTGACCTATGTATGTCTATCATCACATGCAATGGGTATACCAGAAGTTGGGCCTTCAAGTTAATTATTTTGAGTCATGAAAATTATGAGTCATTTCAGATACTGAAGCAATTCATGAAAAAGTTTCTTTTTGGTCCTGTGACTCTCCTGTAGACTTTGTTAAAGTTCAACTATCCCTGTTGACCACAAACACCACTAAGCAATCTCTGTTAGAAATTGAAAATAACTCTGACTTTCAGCAAAGAATAGTATCATATATGTATATTTGTACTGGAGACAATATTTCTGTAAGATCATGAAATCTCAGAGTACATATCATTCTTAGTTCTTTCTTTTTATTTTCATTTTGTCCTGGATAGACAGCAATTCATTTTTAATGCTACCATCTGGCCAGGAAACAAGAGGAATACCAGGTAATGAAACCTGTAAAGGATTGCATATAGAAACAGCATTTATTAGGGTATTGTTAAACAAGATTTTGAAAACATGACTGATATCTAATGTAAATATTTAAAATATGCCGAGCCTGTGGTATTTCCTTCTCTCCTCTTTCTACCCCCAAAGGAAGTATTTCTCTGGGTCATGATGACTTAGTTAAAAATGATTGTACTAAGGTGTTAAACTGGCCACAAAAGTGATAACATTAGCTCTTCCAGGCTATTACACATCCCATTTCTACTTTTAATGATTCGTATGTTTTCCAAACCTTTATACAATTAATATTACCTAATAGGTATGGAAATTTTCATAGGACATTCATTCAAGGATATGAAATATTTTAATGAGTGCAATATAAAAGTTTAAGCAAATGAGTTTCTCAGACGATACTGTTCTGTGTGTCAAAGTAGATATTTTCAAATTGTGCACATTAAAATTTTGACTGGAGATATCACCTTTAATATATGCTTCACTGGCTGCTGGAGGCTGGGAAAAATCGTTACTAATTGATATGCCTTAATGACCTGAGAGCTTTCAGAGTTGGGTGAACCCAAGAGAAACACTAAAAGGTAGATATTTGATTCTAATTATGCATGGTACATGCTGAAAGTAGACCCATTGTGACAGTCATATCATTGTCAAATTGCTAGACTTCAAGTTTTCTAGTAATTTGACACTATTACCAAACGCCGCCTCAGTGAATTCATGAATAGAAAAGGACATAAAGTAGGAGGGCAGATAAAAGTAGGGCTTCATGATCGCTGCTTGCTATAGAAATTGCAGTCTTGAAAGAAAAGGGAACCAAACCTGAGCTTGGTAAATGACATTTATTGACTTTACTCTTATCGTTTTCCCTTATGGGCTTCACATCTCAAACTTGGATATGGGAGAAGAGTTCTATAAATCCATTTGAAGTTTTTATTCCCAAGCTCTACATGGAAAATTTGATATGCTTAGCACTACTTGCATAATTTAGGCTTCTTTGAGTAATACCACTGGACTTTGTTTTAATATCTGCTTTTACAAAACTGGAAAGCAATGGTGACACTCGTTTCTGGTTGCATTTTCTCTCTCTGAGCTGATAGGCTTTTATTATGGTTAATTATTTTAACAGAGCAAACTTTATCAACTTTCTATGACATTCTTGGAAATGGAGATAATTCAATATGATTTGGGAGAAAATTAAAAGATAGATGTAGTTTTACTTGTTCCACTAATGCCATTCCATTACCCCTAAATATATGATGTATTGGGCAGTAGGGGTTGTGTTCCTGAACTTTCTCCTTACGCAGTTTTGTTTCTGGTGTTATTTCAAGTTCATCACCTGAGTCACCTGAAGGTGTACAGCCATGTTAGAGCCTGAAGAGGAAAGTATATCATTCTCAGATCTATTTCACATGATCATCAAGTATGAGAGTTCAGTGATTTCCACTTACCATGATAATTCAAACTTAAAGCAGTGGATAATTATCTTGGATCTATGAATGGTAGTAATTAATATTTTGAAGGTCTTTCAAAATCAGCATCAATTTAATAATGGATAATCATTGCTTTACAAAAGTTAAGGTTTTCAATATTTTTAAGACTTAGAACCCCATTAATGAAAAAAGCAGCTACTCTATCATTGTTTAACTCAGTAAATATGTACTAAAACATATAAAAGTAACTTTATTTTATCAGGTTGTATTTATATATTATATATTTTATACACATCTATTTGATTGTATATATACAAATAAATTATGTACATATATATATTATATATGCATATATATGTTTTTTCAAAGAGGGCTACAATGTAGTGTAGGAAATGAAGTATGTGCACAGAAATGCACAAATAAAACAGGATGTGGTGAATGCTATGGTCATATAGATAAAATAATTATTTGATGGGTTATCTATACTAGAATGTTTTGGGGAGTAAAAGGAGCACTATTAATAAATATACTTGGTTAATGATAAAGCATCATTAACCAGGACAATAATGATATTTACTCACTTTTCATATGTGTGATAAGTGCAAAAGCTATCAGAGTTCATACATAGTCAAGACCTGTTCAAGCTATAATAATTAGGGAAATCTCTATGGAGCGGATACCATTGAAGCAAACCTTTGAAGGTTAGAGATAATCTTGGTAGTAGCTATAGGAGGAGGATATTCTAAGAGGTGAGATTTTCATGAACAATATCCTGGATATATAGGGACAGGATAAATTTTGCCTGTAGAATAGCAAGCTGTAGAAATTGAATTAAGATAAAACCAAACAAAACAAAATGTCTGGATGATGAAACTGGAGTGCTTTTTCTGGGACAGAAAGGGGGCTCCATACTTTTGAATTTTATCATAAAGAATTTAGACCTTATTCCTGTAGGCATTATGGTCCATTGAAGATGGGTTGTATTATTTGAAAGGATAATAATCATTATAGTCTTCATTATTTAGGATAGATTGTATTTTCTAATTAGATTTAGTAAGAACTAAGTTTTAAAGGAATCAATGTTAAATGGGCTTATTTAATGGGATTGTGGATGATTTGGTTGTAATATTCAGAGCAAAGTTCATCACCAATGGGTGAAGTAGACAGTACTGTGGAACTGCACTCCATATTTGTAGGAAAAATGTACAAAAGTGTAAATCATCAACTATCATTGATATTTCCATTTTCTTATTGATTAGATGGGCAGGTATTCTTTTATTTAATATCTTATTAGCTTTTACAAGTTGTATCTCGTATTTTGTTGAGTCAAGATTTACCTATTTTCTTGCAAAACTGACCTTTCCTTGGTATTAGCAAGTGTGGTTATGTTAGTCAGATTTTCATTGCTGTAACCAAAATACCTGATTAAAAAAATTAGAGGAGGAAAGGTTTATTTTGGCTCATGGTGTTTTAGTCAGTTTTTTCACTGCTGTGACCAAAAGACCTGTAAAGAACAGTTTTGGAAAAGGAAGTTTATTTGGAGCTCACAGTTTCAGAGGTCTTAGTCCACAGATGGTCAACTATAGGGCTCTGAACCCCAGATGAGGCTGAACATCATGGTGAAAGAGGATGGTAGAGGAAAACCACTCAGGACATGGCACCAGGAAGCAGAGAGAGAGAGAGAGAGAGCTCCACTCAAGAAGGACAAAATATATACACCAAAGGCAAGCCCAAAGCAACCCACTTCTATCTGCCTTAAATTACCACTCAATTAATTCTTATTAGGGGATTAATTCATTGTTTAGGTTACAACTCTCATTACCCAATCACTTTCATCTATAATCTTGCTTGCACTGTCTCACACATGAGCTTTCAGAGAATTCATAATATCTAAAAAATAATACATGGTTTCAGAGGAACAGTCTATAGTCAGTTGAGTTCCTGCTCCAGTTCAAGGTGGGGCAGAACATCATGGCAGAAGGGTGAGATGGAAGAATACTGCTCAGTTTCTGGCAGCCTGGAAGCAAAGAGAGGAAGCATCCAGGGACAAAATATAAACCCAAATTCGAACTCCCAGTGATCAACTTCCTCTAATCACACTCTGCCTGCCTACAGGTGTGATAAAATAGAGTAGAACTTTTTCTTTTTCTTTTTTGTAATATTTTTATTTGTGCCTTATGGTTATACATAATTGTGGATTTCATTCTGATGAATTCATAAATGCATGCAACACTTTGCTCCTTTTCAATCCCTAATCATTTCCCTTTCTCTCCCTTCCTCCCATCCTACAGTAGTCCTTTCAAAATTTTAATATATCCAATTGATTAAACCACTGATTAGGTTATAGCTCTCATAAAATAATCATTTCATATCCTGTAGTAACACAGGAAAATAAAAGGCAATAATTTTTTCTTTATCCCCTACCTACCACTGTCACAGTTAAGCCCAATGAGGCCTTAATTTCCCCTGAACTTTAGCATTATACATAAATAGATATAAGAAAGTCCAGATTTCCCATATCCTAGTGAAAATAGAACAGCCCCAGAAAAAGAGGCAAGGTAGTAGCAGCTTTTCTTATATGGAATAGGTCAAGTCCCATGTGGGATAGTTCATTAAGCTTAGCTAGGGCTAAAGCTCCTGGAGACTTGTGAGGTCAAGAGTCTTTGAAGTGACACATAAGAAATGTTTGATAACAGTACTGAAGATCAATTATATTTTATGGTTGTAATGGTTAATTTGAATTGTCAACTTGATTGGATTAAGACATGCCGATAATTAAGAGGCTTCTGTGTGTGACAATGAGAGCTTGTCTAGGAATGACTGGAATGTGGGATAGTGAACTATAGTGGAGACCCTCCATAACCATGGGCACCAACCCCCAATAGGATGGAATAAAAGTTGGAAGAATAAGGAGGCAGATGCAGATTCAATCTTGGCTCTTCTTGAATAGGTTCTTGATGGCTGCTTCAATATCTGAGGATATCAGACTCTTGCAGTGATTCTCCAGGTAGTTTCCAGAAGCCTTGGTCTCAGACTAGAGAAGCACTATTGATCCTTCTTGTTCTGGGGCTTCTGCATCTTGGACTATGCAGCTGCTGGTTCTTCCAGCTCTCCAGCTGCAGATGGCCACTGTAGACTATCCAGCATCTCCTCATGTAAGCCAATCTAATAAATCCCCTTTTTATAATCATACTTCCTGTTGATTCTGTTCCTCTAGAGAACCCTGACTAATACAATGATTTTACTTAGTTCTTCTGTCAGAATTTTGTTAAGGATTTTTGCATCTATGTTCATCAGGGATAGTGGTCTCAAGTTTTCTTTCCTTAATGTGTCTTTGTCTGGATTGGGTATCAGAGTGATACTAGCATCATAGAATGAGTTTGGAAGGGTTCCCTCCTTTTCTATTTCATGGAATACTTTGAGGAGTATTGACATTAGTTCTTCTTTAAAGGTATTGTAGAATTTGGCTGAAAATCCATCTGGTCCTAGGCTTTTCTTGGTTGGTAGGTTTTTGATGGCTTCTTCTATTTTGGTGCTTGAAATTGATTCATTTAAGTTGTGTATGTCCCCAGATTCAGTTTGCGAGGATCATATGTCTCTAGAAATTTGGCAATGTCTTCAACATTTTCTATTTCATTGGAGTATAGATTTCCAACGTAGCTTGAAAATATGATGCATTTCAATGGTGTCTGTCATGATCTTTCCTTTTTCATCACGAATTCTAGTAGTTTGAGTTTTCTCTCTCCTTCTCTTCATTAGTGTGGCTAAGGGTTTATCAATTTTATTTAATTTTTCAAAGAACTAACTTTTTTGTTAATTTTTGAATTGTTTCTCTTGTTTCAATTTCATTGATTTCAGCTCTGATTTCAATTATTTCCTGTCTTCTATTATTTTTGGTGTTGATCTGTTCTTATTTTTCTAGGGCTTTGAGATGTAATGTTAGGTCATTCAGGTGTTGACTTATTTTTTTAATGTATGAGCTTAATGAAATGAATTTTCCTCATAGTACTGCTTTCATAGTGTCCCAGAGATTTTGGTAAGTTGTGTCATTGTTCTTGTTTACCTCTAAGAATTTTTTTATTTCCTCCCTGATGTCTTCTGTTATCTTTGCATCATTCCATAGCATATTATTTAGTCTCCAGGTATAGGAGTATTTTTTGTTTTTTATTTTATCATTGATTTCTAATTGCATTGCATTATGGTCTGATAGAATACAGGGTAGTATCTGTATTTTTTTGTATTTACTAATGGTTCCTTTGTGGCATAACATATGATCTATTTTAAAGAAGAATCCATGAGCTGCTGAGAAGAAAGCGTATTCACTAGATGATGGATGAAATACTCTGTATATGTCCATTAAGTCCATATCATTGATAGTATTATTTAGTTCCATAGTTTCTTTGTTCAGCTTTTGTTTGGAGGATCTATCCAGTGGTGAGACCAATATGTTAAAGTCACCCACTGTTATTGTGTTTTGTTCTACTTGATTCTAAAAATTGAGAAGAGTTTGTTTGATGTACATAGATGCTCCATTGTTTGGGGCATAAATATTTAAAATCATTATGTCTTCCTGATTTATGGTTCCCTTAAGCAGTATGAAATGTCTTTCTTTATTCATTCTGACTAACTTAGGTTTGAAGTCCACTTTGTCTGATATGAGGATGGAGACCCCTGCTTTTTTCTGAATCCATGTGCATGGTATGTTTCCCCATCCTTTCACCTTTAGTCTGTGGAGTCTTTTCCTATGAGATGCGTCTCTTGAAGGAAGCATATTGTTATTTTTGGGTCTTTCTTTTTAATCCAATCTGCCAGTCTATGTCTTTCGATTAATGAGTTTAGGCCATTAACATTCAAAGTTATTATTGAGATTTGACTTGTATTCCTGGTCATTTTGGTTTATTTTTGGTTTTTAACTTGACTTGATTTCTCCTTTAATTGGCTATTCCTTTAGGGTAGTTCCACCCTTTGCTGACTTACATTGTTGTTTTTCATTTCCTACTCATGAAATATGTTGCTGAGAATATTCTGTGGTGCAGACTTTCTATTTGTAAATTCTTTTACTTTGAATTTTTTGTGGAAAGATTTATTTCATCATCAAATCTGAAGGTTAGTTTTGTTGGGTATAGGATTCTTGGTTGGCATCCATGTTCTTTCAGAGCTTGAAATATGTCATCCCAGGCCATTCTTGCTATTTTTCTGTGAGCTGTTGAAATTCAGCTACCTAATAAGGATGTCTAACCTACTGGTTATAATCTTATGGTACAGTTATAATTGTACGAGTCCCAAATGTGAAAAGATGAAGTGCCGATAGATGTCTGCAGTAAATTTTAAAGTTTTTCTAAATTTTTTTACTATTTGTTCTATTTAGCTATATATGACAGCAGAATGCACTTTGATTCATTGTACACAAATGGAATACAACTTTTCATTTCTCTGATTTCACATGATGTAGCATCACACCATTCATATAATCATACATGTGCATAGGGTAATGATATTGTCTCATTCCATCATCTTTCCTTCCCCCAATCCCACCCCATTCTTCCCATTGCCCTCTACACAATCCAGCATTCCTTCATTCTTCCCTTACCCACTCACCCCTCCCATTATGTACCATCATCCACTTATCAGAGAAAACATTCAACCTTTGGTTTTTTGGGGGATTGACTCATCACACTTAGCATGATATTCTCCACTTCAAACCATTTACCAGCAAATGTCATAATTTTCTCCTTTTTTTCTGAATTTTTTTATTGGTTATTTTTAGTTATACATGACAGTAGAACCTATTTGATATAATTATACAGCAGGGAATATATCTTTTTTTCACAATGTAGATTAACACAATTCATAAAATCTTACATATACATAGGGTAATACTGTCTGTCTCAGTCTACTATCTTTCCTTCCCCCACCTCACTCTCATCCCATTTTCCTCTACAACATCCATATTTCCTCCATTCTTTTCTTATCCCCCCATAAGCCCCCCCCATTTTGTATCAGCCTCCATTGATCAGAGAAGACATGTGGCCTTTGGTTTTTTGGGCTTGGCTTATTTCACTTAGCATGGTATTCCAACTCCACCCATTTACCAGCAAATGCCATAGTTTTATTCTTCTTTATGGCTGAGTAATATTCCATTGTGTATAAATACCACACTTTCTTTATCCATTCTTCAATTGAAGGGCATCTAGGTTGGTTCCACAACCTAGCTATTGTGAATTGAGCAGCTATGAACATAGATGTGGCTGCATCCCTATACTTTGCTGATTTTAAGACCTTTGGTTATGAACCGAGGAGTGGTACAGCTGGGTCAAATGGTGGGTCCATTCCAAGGTTTTTGAGGAATCCCATACTGCTTTCCAGAGTGGCTGCACCAATTTGCAACTCCACCAGCAATGTATGACTGTGATGTTTTCCCCAAATCCATGCCAACACTTAATATTGCTTGTATTCCTGATAATAGCCATTCTAATTGGAGTTAGATGAAATCATAGGGTGGTTTTAATTTGCATTTCTCTAATTACTAGAGATGATAAGCACTTTTTCATATATTTGCTGATCACCTGTATATCATCTTCTGTGAAGGGTCTGCCCAGTTCCTTAGCCCATTTATTGTTTGGGTTCCAGACTTTCCCAACATGACCCCCAGAGCACAAGAAATAAAAGGAAGAATCAATAAATGGGATGGATTCAAACTAAAATCTTTTTCTCAGGAAAAGAAACAATCAGTAATGTCCAAAGAGATCCTACAGAGTGAGAAAAAATATTTTCCACACTCACTTCAGACAGAGCACTAATCTCCAAAATTTGTAAAGTTTGTATAAAACTTCACACCAAAAATCGTAATTTTATTCTTTTTTCTTAAAATTTTTATTAGTGAATCATAATTCTTTTTTAATAAATTACTTTATTTTTTAACTTTAGATTGTTGTACACAAATGGAGTACAACTATCATTTTTCTGGTTGTACACAAGGTAGAATCATACAATTTACATATACATACATGTACATATGGTATAGATGTTTGTCTCATTCTATTATCTTTCCTTCCTCATCTCCTCCCCATCCCTCACTTTCTTCTATACAATCCATCCCTTCTCCATTCTTCCCGAGCCTCCCCTCACACCCAATGTGTGTCATCAACCACTTATAAGAGAAATCATTCGGCTGTTGGTTTTTAAGAATTGGATTATTTCACTTAATATGGTCTTCTCCAATTCCATCCATTTACCTGAAAATGTCATAATTTTATTATTATTTATGCCTGAATAATATTCCATTGTGTATATATACCACAGTTTCTTTATCCATTCATCTATTGAAAGACATCTAGGTTGGTTCCATAATCTAACAATAGTGAATTGGGCTGCTATAAACATTGATGTGGCTGCATCACTGTAGTATGCAGATTTTAAGTCCTTTGGGTATAGGCCAAGGAGTGGGATAGCTGGATCAAATGGTAGATCCATTCCAAGTTTTCAAAGGAATCTCCATAGTGCTTTCCAGAGGGACTGCACCAATTTGCAACCCCACCAGCAACGTATGAGTGTACCTTTTCTCCCACATCCTTGACAACAGCTATTGTTGCTTGTATTCTTGATAATAGACATTCTAATTGGGGTGAGATGATATCTTAGGGTAGTTTTGATTTGCATTTCTCTTATTACTAGAGATGTGGAATATTTTTTCATATATCTGTTGATTGCTTGTAGATCCTCTTCTGTGAAGTGTCTGCTCATTTCCTTAGCCAATTTATTGAATGGGTTATTTGTATTCTTGGTGTAAAGTTTTTTGAGTTCTTTATATATTGTGGAGATTAGTGCTCTATCTGAAGTGTGTGTGGCATAGATTTTCTTCCACTCTGTAGTCTCTCTCTTCACATTGATGACTGTTTCCTTTGCTGAAAAAAAGCTTTTTAGTTTGAATCTATCCCAATTATTGATTCCTGCTTTTATTTGTTGTGCTTTGGGAGTCATGTTAAGGAAGTCTGGTCCTAGGCCCACATGATGAAGATTGGGACCTACTTTTTCTTCTATTAGGTGCAGAGTCTCTGGACTAATTCCTAGGTCTTTGATCCATTTTGAGTTGAGTTTTGTGCAGGATGAGAGATATGGGTTTAGTTTCATTTTGCTGCATATGGATTTCCAGTTTTCCCAGCACCATTTGTTGAAGAGGCTATCTTTTCTCCATTGTATGTTTTTGGAGTCTTTGTCTAGTATGAGAAAACTGTATTTATGTGGGTTTGTCTCTGTGTCCTCTGTTCTGTATCATTGATCTACCTGCCTATTTTGGTGCCAATACCATGCCGTTTTTGTTACCATTGTTATTGTTTCTAGTATATTTGAAGGTCTGCTATTGTGATACCACCTGCTTCACTATTCCTGCTAAGGATTGCTTTAGCTATTCTGGGTCCCTTTTCCTCCAAATAAATTTCATGATTTCTTGCTCTATTTCTATGAGGTCTGTTATTGGGATTTTAATTGGAATTGCATTGAATTCGTATAGTGCTTTTGGTAGTACGGCCATGTTGATGATATTAATTCTCCTATCCAAGAACTGGGAGATCTTTCCAGCTTCTAAGATTTACTTTAATTTCTTTCTTTAATATTTTGTACTTCTCATTGTAGAGGTCTTTCACCTCTTTTGTTAGATTGAGTCCCAAATATTTTATTTTTTTGAGGCTGTTGTGAATGGGGTAGTTTTCCTAATTTCTCTTTCAGAGGATTCATCACTTACAAATAACAATGCAATTGCTTTATGAACATTAATTTTATATCCTGCTACTTTACTGAATTCATTTATGAGTAGCAGAAGTTTTCTGGTGGAATTTTTCAGCTCCTCTATATATACAATCATATCATGGGTAAAAAGGTATAGTTTGAGCTCCTCTTTTCCTATTCGTATCCCTTTAATTTCTTTGGTCTGTGTAATTGCTCTGGCTAGTTTTTTAAGGATGATGTTGAATAGAAGTGGTGAAAGAGGGCATCCCTGCCTATTTCCAGTTTTCAAGGGGGATACTTTCAATTTTTCTCCATTTAGAATGATGTTGGCGTAGGCTTAGCATAGATAGTCTTTACAATGTTTGGGAACATTCCTACTACCCCTATTTTTTCTAGTGTTTTGAGCATGAAGGGGTGCTGTATTTTATCAAATGCTTTTTCTGAATCTATTGAAATAATCATGTGGTTCTTAACTTTAAGTCTGTTGGTGTGGTGAATTACATTTAATGTTTTCTGGATGTTGAACCAACCTTGCATCCCTGGGATGAAATCCACTTGATCATGGTGCACTATCTTTTTAATATGCTTTTGTATGTGATTTGCTAAAATTTTGTTAAGAATTTTTGCATTTATGTTCATTAGAGATATTGGTCTGTAATTTTCTTTTCTTGATGTGTCTTTGTCTGGTTTTGGTATCAGGGTGATATTAGCTTCATAGAATGAGTTTGGAAGTGTTCCCTCCTCCTCTATTTCATGGAATACTTTGAGGAGTATCAGAATGAGCTCCTCTCTGAAGATCTTGTAGAACTCAGCTGTGAATCCATCTGGTCCTGGACTTTTCTTTGTTGGTAGGCTTTTGATGACTTCTTATATTTCACTGCTTGAAACTGATCTATTTAAATTATGAAAATCCTCTAGATTCAGTTTGGGTGGCTCATATGCCTCGAGGAACATGTTGATGTCTTCAAGATTTTCTATTTTGTTGGAGTATAAGTTTTCAAAATAGCTTCTAATTATGTTTTGTATTTCAATAGTGTCTGTTGTGATATTTCTGTTTTCATCACGAATTTTAGTAATTTGAGTTTTGTCTCTCCTTCTCTTCATTAGTGTGCTAAGGGTTTATCAATTTTGTTTATTTTTTCAAAGAACCAACTTTTTCTTTTGTCAATTTTATGAATTGTCTCTTTTGTTTCAATTTCATTGATTTCCCCTTTGATTTTAATTACTTCCTGTCTTCTACTACTTTTGGTGTTGAACTGTTCCTTTTTTTCTAGGGCTTTGAGCTGCATTGTAAGGATATTTATTTGTTGACATTTCATTCTTTTATTGAATGCACTCCATGCAATGAATTTTCCTCTTAGCAATGCTTTCATAGTATCCCGGAGATTTTGATATGTTGTACCTTTGTTCTCATTGACCTCTAAGAATTTTTTTTTCCCTCTGATGTCTTCTGTTATCCATGTATCATTCAATAGCATATTATTTAATCTCCAGGTCTTGGAGTATTTTATGTTTATTATTTCATCATTGATTTCTAATTTCATTCCATTATGATCTGATAGAATACAAGGTAGTATCTCTATCTTTTTATATTTGCTAAGAGTAGCTTTGCGGCATAACATATGGTTTATTTTAGAGAAGGATCCATGAGCTGCTGAGAAGAAAGTGTATTCAATTATTGATGGATGGAATATTTTATATATGTCTGTTAAGTCTAAGTTAGCAATTTTGTTACTGAGTTCTAAGTTTTCTTTGTTCAATTTTTGCTTGGAAGATCTGTCGATTGGTGAGAGAGGTGTGTTAAAGTCAACCAGTACTATTGTGTTTTGGTCTATTTGCTTCCTGGAGTAAAGAAGACTTTGATTGACGTACATGGATGCGCCATTGTTTGGTGCATAAATATTTATGATTGTTATGTCTTGCAGATTTATTCCTCCCTTAAGCAGTATGAAATGCCCTTCTTTATCCCTTCTAACTAATTTTGGCTTGAAGTCCACTTTATCTGAAATGAGGATGGAATCCCCTGCTTTTTTAATGAGTTCGTGTGCATCATATGTTTTTTTCCCATCCTTTCACCTTTAGTCTGTGGGTATTTTTTCCTATGAGATTCATCTCTTGGAGGCAGCACATTTTTGGGTCTTTCTTTTTAATCCAATCTGCTAGTCTATATCTTTTGATTGATGAATTCAGATCATTAACATTCAGGGTTATTATTGAGATATGATTTGTGTTCCCGGTCATTTTGGCTTACTTTTGTTTTTTAACTTGACTTGGTTTCTCCTTTATTTGGCTATTTCTTTAGGGTAGTTCCTACCTAAGCTAATTTACATTGTTGCTCTTCATTTCTTCCTCATGGAATATTTTGTTTAAAATGTTCTGTAGTGCTGGTTTTCTATTTGTAAGTTCTTTTAGCTTTTGTTTATCATGGAAGGATTTTATTTCATCTTCAAATCTGAAAGTAAGTCTTTCTGGGTATAAAATTCTTGGTTGGCATGCATTTTCTTTCAGAGCTTGAAATATGTTGTTCCAGGCCCTTCTTGCTTTTAGGGTCTGTGTTGAGAAATCTGGTGATAACTGTATTGGTTTCCCCCTGAATGTAATCTGATGCTCTTCTCTTGCAGCCTTTAAATTTCTATCTTTATTTTGTATGTTAGGTACTTTCATTATAATATGCCTAGGTGTTGATCTGTTGTAATTTTGTACATTTGGTGTCCTGTAACCCTCTTGTATTTGATTTTCCATTTCATTCTTCAGTTATGGGAAATTTTGTGATATTATTTCATTGAATAGATTATTCATTCCTTTGGTTTGTATCTCTGTAACTTCCTCAATCCCAATAACTCTCAAATTCGGTCTTTTCATGATATCCCATAATTCTTGTAGGCTTTGTTCATGACTTCTTACCATCTTCTCTGTTTGGTCAACTTTATTTTCAAGATTAAATATTTTGTCTTCAGTTTCTTAGGTTCTGTATTCCAGGTGATCTAGCCTGTTGTTTATGCTGTCTATTGAGATTTTAATTTGGCTTATTATTTTCTTCATTTCCAGGAGTTCAGTTTGATTTTTTTTTCAGAATCTCTCTTTATTGAAATGATCTTTAACTTCCAGTAACTTTTCTTTTAACTGTTCTTTTAACTGTTGATTGGTGTGATCATTCACTGCGTGCATTTGCTCTCTCATCACATTGTTTCCTTCTCTGATAATTTTAATTATGTGCACTCTGAACTCCCTTTCTGACATTTCTTCTGCCCTGCTATCATTGGATTCTGTTGATGTAGCATCTAGATTTGTTTGAGATACTTTCTTCCCCTGTCTTCTCATGTTGTTCCTGTATCTTCTCTTCTATCCATGAGAATCTGAGGTATTGCAGCTTCCCCCCTTAGAGGCTTGTGGTGTCCCAACAGCTTTCCAATACCTCACCTCCTAGTCTTCAGTAACACTAGATCATGGACTGGGGCCAGAATAGGGTATGTCTGGGCCGCTGGCCTGGTCCTCCTTGCAGCTGCCCCCATGCAGAAGTCCCACAGGAGCACTCAAGACCGACGTACCAGGTGCAGACGTCTCAGGCCTCTGTGCTGGGTTGAGCCTGATGTCTGTCTCTGTGCCTATCTCCCAGACCCAGAAGTCTTGAGGGACTTGGCTTTGTGGATCCCAAACTCTGAGCTGAGCCTCTCCAATTGGAAAACTCAAGTGTCCACTGCTCCCTCTCACGACACACCTAGATCTCCCACTTCTGGGCTGTGCCAGTTGCCCCTATGCAGAAATTCCACAGGAGCTTTTAGGGATGATGTACCAGGTGTAGAGGTCTCAGGTCTCTGTCCTGGGTTGAGTCTGATGTCTCTCTTTGTGCCTATCTCCTGGACCTGGAAGTCTCGCAGGACTTGGCTTGGTGGATTCCAAACTTCTGAGCTGAGCCTCCCCGAGTGGGAAACTCAAGTGTCCACTGTGCCCACTCACCACATGCCGAGGTCTCCCACTTCTGGGTCCTGCCATCTGCCTCCGCGGGGAAATTTCACGGGAGCACTCAGGGCCGATGTACCAGGTGCAGAGGTCTCAGGCCTCTGTGCTGGGCTGAGCCTGATGTCTGTCCTAATTTTATTCTTTATGGTTAATATTCCATTGTGTATATATACCACAGTTTCTTTATCCACTCACCTGTTGAAGGGCATCAAGATTGAGTCCTTAGTTTAGCTATTGTGAACCTAGCTGCTATAAACATTAATGTGGCTGCATCACTGTAGTAATCTGATTTTAAGTCCTTTGGGTATAGGCCAAGGAGTGGTATAGCTGGGTGAAATGGTGGTTCCTTTCCAAGTTTTTTAAGGAATCTCCATACTACTTTCCAGAGTTGCTGCACCAATTTGTAACCCCACCAGCAACGTATGAGTGTACCATTTTCCCACATCCTCACCAACACCTATTGTTGCATGTATTCTTGATAATAGCTATTCTAATTGGGGTGAGATGAAATCTTAGGGTAGTTTTCATTTGTATTTCTCTAATTACAAGAGATGTGGAACATTTTTTTCATATATTTTTTGATCACTTATATATTCTTCTGTGAAGTGTCTGCTCATTTTGTTAGCCAATTTATTGATTGGATTATTCTTTTCTTTGCGTTAAGTTTTTTGAGTTCTTAATAAATACTGGAGATTAGTGCTCTATCTAAAGTGCGTGTGGTAAAGATTGTCTCCTACTCTGTAGGCTCTCTCTTCATATTATTGATTATTTCCTTTGCTGAGAAAAAGCTTTTTTAATTTGAGTCCATCCCATTTATATCTCTTTTTTATTACTTGCAATTTGGGAGTCTTGCTAATGGAATCTTGTCCTAAGTCATCATGATGGACATTTGAGTTTAGAAGGATTCCCCCCTTTCCTATTTCATGTAATACTTTGAGAAGTATTGGATTTAGTTCTTCTTTGAAGATCTTGGTTGAGAAACCACCTGTTCCTGGGCTTTTCTTTGTTGGTAGGATTTTGATGATTTCTTCCATTTCATTCCTTTGAAATTGATCTGTTTAAATTGTGTATGTCCTGATTCAGTTGTCCTGATTCAGTGGATCATATGTCTCTAGAAACCTGTCGATGCCTTTGAGATTTTCTATTTTGTTGGAGTATAGATTTTCAAAATATTTTCTAATTTTTTTGTATTTCAATAGTGTCTGTTATGTTATTTTCTTTTTCATTCTGAATTTTAGTAATTTGAGTTTTCTCTCTTCTTCTCTTTGTTAGTGTGGCTGAGGGTTTATCAATTTTGTTTATTTTTTCAAAGAACTGACTTTTTGTTTTGTCAACTTTTTGAATTGTTTCTTTTGTTTCAATATCATTGATTTCAGCTCTGATTTTAATTATTTCCTGTCTTCTATTACTTTGGTGTTGATCTGTTCTTCTTTTTCTAAGGTTTTGAGATATAATGTTAGTGCATTCATTTGTTGTTTTTTATTCCTTTATTGAATGAACTCAATGCAATGAATTTTCATCTAAGCACTGCTTTTATACTGTCCCAGAGATTTTGATATGTTGTATCAGTGTCTTTGTTTACTTCTAAGAATTTTTCTCACCTCTCTGATGTCTTCTGCTATCCATGTTTCATTTGACAACATATTATTTAGTCTCCAGGTGTTGGAGTAGTTTCTATTTTTTTTATTTTATCATAGATTTATAATTTCATTCCATTATGATCTGATAGAATGCAAGGTAGTATCTCTATTTCTTGTATTTTCTATGAGTTGCTTTGTGGAATAACATATGGTCTATTTTAGAGAAGGATCCATGTGCTGCTGAGAAAAAACTATATTCTCTCATTGATGGATGGAATATTCTATATGTGTCTGTTAAGTCTAGATTATTGAATGTGTTATTGAGGTCTATGGTTTCTTTATTCAGTTTTTCTTTGGAAGATCCATCCAGTGGTGAGAGAGTTGTGTTAATGTCACCCAGTATTATTGTGTTGTTGTCTAATTGATTCCTGAAATTGAGAAGGGTTTGTTTGACATACATAAATACTCCATTGATTAGGGCATACATATTTACGATCATTATGTCTTGCTGATTTATGGTTCCCTTAAGCAATATGAAATGTCCTTCTTTATCCCTTCTGACTAACTTTGACTTGAAGTCCACTTTAATATGTAGATGGAAACCCCTGCTTTTTACTGAGTCCATATGTGTGGTATGATTTTTTCCATCCTTTCACCTTCAGTCTGTGGATGTCTTTTTGAATGTAATGAGTCTCTTGAAGCCAGTGTACTGTTGGGTCTTTTTTTTTTTTAAATTCAATCTGTTAGTCTATGTCTTTTGATTAATCAGTTTAGCCCATTAGCATTCAGGGCTATTATTGAGATATGATTTGTATTCCTGGTCATTTTGGCTTATTTTTGGCCATTAACTTGACTTGAGTTCTCTTTGATTGGCTTTTCCTTTAGTGCAGTATCTTCCTTTGCTGAGTTTCATTGTTGTTTTTGGTTGGCATCCATGTTCTTTCAGAGCTTGAAATATGTTCTCCCAGGCCCTCCTAGTTTGTATGGTCTGAGCTAAGAAATTTGCTGATATTCATATTTGTTTCCCCCTATATGTAATCTGAATTTAAAGGTTCTCACAGCCTTTAAAATTCTAACGTTATTTTGTAGGGCATTTTAATTATAATGTGCCTTGATATGGATATGTTGTAATTATGTACATTTGGTATCCTACAAGCCTCGTGTATTTGATTTTTCATTTCATTTTTCAGGTTTGGGAAATTTTCTGTGATTATTTCATTGAATAGATGGTTCATTCCTTTGGTTTGTATCTCTGTGTCTTCCTCAATCCCAATAATTCTTAAATCTAATCTTTTCATGTTATCCCATAATTTCTGGAATTTCTATTCATGATTTCTTATAATCTTTTCGGTGTTATCAACTTTATTTTCTGGTCTGTTAGTGATTCTTTATATTGATTTTTTATTTCATTTATTGTTTCCTTCATTCCAAGGATTTCTGTTTTTTTCTCAGAATCTCTACTCCTTTATTGAAATAATCTGTTGCTTCTTGCATTTTTTCTTGTCTCTTTGTTGAAGTGATACTTTGTTGCCTGCATTTGCTCTGGTATATCATCTTTATGTCATGGATCATTTTAATTATGTACATTCTGGACTCCTTTTCTGACATTTCTTCTACTGTTCTGTCAATTATTTATATTAATATAGCATCTTGGTTTGATTTGGGTGCTTTCTTCTCTTGTTTTGTCATGTCGTTCATGTATCTTCCCCACTCGCCATGGGGATCTTAGATACTATACTTGCCCCCTCTAAATTTATAGTATCCCTACAGGTTTCCAATATATCACATTTAAGGGGGAGGTCAATATTAACAGTGCCCAATGCAAACAATATGCAGTCTTAAGCTAAATAGACCCTATTAAGGTGTTAACAGTATTGTCATAATGAACAGAGATGAGGTGTTCAATTTTTATCTGCAGCATAAACAATAGGTTTGCAACAAGGTTTACAATTTATGATGGTGGACAAAGATGATGGGAGAGGGGTATGAGGTATGAAGTGAGAATATAGAGGTACTAGATCATAGGAAGAGTCAAATCAGAATCAAAAGAAGTTGGTTGTTATCATGAGAAAAGGGAGAAAGAGATTTTGAGGAAATAGATAAATAAGAGGAAACAGAGTGAGAAAAATTAAAAAATAAAAAAATCTACAACAAAACTGTAATATACTATTCAAACCTCCCAGTCTTCAGTAGCCTGATTCATGAAAGGTACTTGATTTCAACAATTATGTGGATGTGAAAGCAGGAAACAAAAAAAAGGAAAAAAAAAGAATGGAGAAAAGAAAAAAGGAAAAAAGAGAAAAGAGTCTTGATGGAAAATTGAACATTTTTTCCTGTTGGAGTTCAATATCTTCTCTGCCTCCATTTTCTTCTGGTAGACAGAGTTGTCTGGAGTTTGCTGGTAACTCCACCCTCTAGATGAGGACAGTTACTAAATTGGGAGAATCAGACTTGGAGGCAAGACTCCTGGAGGCAGGGTATAGTTATTGCCAGTCCCTGTGGAAAACTGCACCCCAGAACTCTCCTTTGAGGTCACCTCATATGACACAGGAGCCTGGTCTTAGCCCCCTCTCTCACTTGTGGACCCCACATTCCTTGGTCTATAATTTAGTCTCTAAATTGTATCTCTCCTGCCCCTGCCCTTTTGATTTCTCAATCAGAAACCTCTCCCCCCAGAAGTCATCAGGGCTGTGCTCCAGGACCTGTGTGCCTGTCTCATAAAGGTGTTCTGTATTGGGCAAATCAGGACCAGGCATTGAAAGCCGTGGGTCAGCCATGTAGCTGCAGACACTAGGCCAGTTGGTGACTAGGGGATGGTTGGGAGACTGTGGACTGAGGAGCAGGAGGACCCTGTTGATTGCCAAACCAGTGGGACAAGCTGCTTATTGGAGTCATCTACCAGGCTGACGTCAGGTTCCAATGAGTGCTCCTGAGTTGTCTCTGGGATCCCAGTAGGTACCAGACTGGTTGGATGGACAAACCAGGATCAAGATGCCCTCACACCCTTTTCCCACCTACTGACCCCTTGCAAGGCTTTCTCCTGCATCTGCAGCAAGATGGTGGCTATTAACACATCTATCAGGTACATCTTAGATGCATCCAAGTCTGCAGGGCCCTTGGGTATGATCTTTCAGGTCCTGACTGTTATCCCTGGATGTAAGTGGCCATGTCCCAAGTTGGTGACAGCAGCAGAGGCTAACTTGTAGGTACCCAGATGGATTCTACCCCAACTAAAGATGGCAGCAATGGCAGTAGGGATAATCCAAAATGGCAGCAGAGGTATCCCAAGGTGTTGGCAGATACGGTGCTGCAGCAAGGCATGTCCCTGCAGGGGTGTGAGGTCTGTATGGGGTAGGTCACACTAGAGATCCATGCGAAGTGGGCCAGTGCTAGAGCAGCTTCTCTAAAATTTGTCTTGGCATTATTCTCTCTTTTCCTCTGTTTCCTATTATTCTCCCTTCATGATTAGTCATGCAACCTACCTGTTTAATTATTCTATGAGGAAAGGCATCAACTTTGTAAGGCGAATGATCACTTATGTATTTATCTGTGTTCACAGTTTGAGTCTTTAGATTCTAAATTAAAGACTATATCAATTAAAGACTATATCAATACAAAATGATATAGTGGAAATGAACTCAAATGAAAGGCAAAAATTAGAACTCACTCTTTTCTTCTTTCCTTTCATGAATTGAAGATCTTCTGGAGGTTACATTCCTGCTAATTGTTTTGTGATGATCTTTTCTAACCACTGGTTTCAAGAGATATACATACTTTGTTGTGAATTGTTTTGTATTCTACATGACTGAAGGATATGTTGTGAGATCAGAATGTCACAGTCATATTTGTCTATTTCTCCATTGCCTGATAGGTTTCTTAATTTGTTATCTCAAGACCTGCTGAATATTAAGTGTTACATAGGTTGAAAAGCAAGCAGAAAGTATGGAATTTATGTTGTTTGACAGAACTGGAGGAGTTGGAAGTGAAAGAGTTTTAGGGCTTAGTACCAAATAACAGTAATAATTGTGTCGTCCCATGGCGGCGGTATATGGTGGTGGTGGAAAATTCAGGATGCTGAACCCAAATTGAAGGAAGTTAGGTCATTGGAGACATGCCCTTGAAAGGGATATTGGACCTTCAGCCCCTTTTCTCACATTTGCTTCCCAGTTGTCAAGAGATGAGCATATTTTCTCTAATTATTTGCAACTATTTTTTCATGAAATATGAACATTTTTTATTGTAATTTCATTTGGAGTTTTTACAGTTAATTTTTTATTTGCTTTATCTAGCACTCAGATTTATGAGTATTTCCTTTCCACTGACTTTTATTCTTTTTCCAATGCTTTGACTGTTTCCCTTTATTTCTCTTCCCTCTTTCTTTCCCCTAGTTTATTGAAGTATATTTGAAAATAAGTACTCTTTTTATTTAATATATTTATGATGAATTGATATACATTGTAAAAATATTGCCACAATCAAAATGAATGACATGTCCATTGTCTCCCATAGTTATCCTTTTTAGTGGCAAGAATATTTAAATATAATCTCTTAGAAAATTCTGAGTATACATTATTAATCACTATTCTACTCTTTTTTATGAATTTGACTTTTTAGATTTTACATATAAGCAATATAATGCAATATTTGTTTTACTGTTCCTGGCCTATTTTATTCAACACGATGCTGTCCTCCAGATTCATCCATATCATTGCAAATGTAAGAATATTCTTATTTTTAAGGCTGAAAAATCTATTCCACTATGCGTGCGCGCGTGCACACACACACACACACACACACACCATAATTTATTTATTCATACATTATCAGACATTTGGGTAGGTTCTATATCTTGGCTGTTGTGAATAATGTTGTAATAACCATGATATTATGGGTACATCATCAAGATATTGTGTTGATGTCCCCTAAAATTTCATATGTAAGACAATTCAGGAATGCATAGAAGTAAATTATTTGATTAGAAGATCTATAAGCTAATCAGTGATCCAATCCATTTGATGTAGTAATAAATCAAATGTCTTAAGGGGTAGTAACTATAGATATATAGGGTGTGGCTGGAGGAAGTAGGTCTCTGGGGGTGTGCCCTTGGGGATTATATTATCCCTGACTTCCTGCATTCAAGTGCTCTCTGCTCCCTGGCTATCAAGAATGGAGTTGGGCTAGGGATATAGCTCAGTTGGTAGAGTGCTTGCCTCACATGCACAAGACCCTGGGTTCAATCCCCAGCTCTGCAAAAAAAAAAAAAAATGGAGCTGCTTTCCTTTGCCATACCTTTCTACCACCATGTTCTATCACATCTTGGACCCAGAGCTATAGAGTTGACCCACTATAGACTATGAAAGTATGAGCCAATAAACTGTTCCTCTTCTCAGTGTTTTTTGTACGGGTATATCCTTTATCATAATGCCAATCTGAGTAACACAGAAACTGGCACTGGTAAGGGGTTTTGCTGTGATTAACAGAATCATGTGTTTGAAAAGCATTTGGAACTGCTTTGTAGGAGAAATTTGGAAAGGTTTCAAAAGGCATGCTGGAGAAAACTTAAAATGTGGCAAGCAGTGTTTACTGGGTAAATCTGGTAGGAATTCAGAAGACAAGAATGATGATAGGGATATAGACAGTAAATGCTGGGCTCATGAGGTTTCAGAGGGGAAAGAGAACTCTATTTGAAATTGTACATGTTATGTTCTGGCAAATAAGTTGTCTATCTGTTTCCTGCCTCCTGGGATTTTCTATAAGGCTGAATATAATGTTGATGGACTAACTAACCTGGTGGAGGAAATTTCAAGGTGCCACAGCATTAAGACAGTGGCATGAATATTGGGGACTGCTTTTATCCAAGTTCACTATGATAATCAGGAGCAGAAACCACAGTGAAAAAAATTGAAAAACTTGCAGTTTGGCCAGAAAACTGCATGTCAAACTGGGACCAAGGAAGATATGTCTGATAAAGAGATTATAGTCACTAAAGAGATGCTAAACACTTTACACAGAGAGAATAGGAAAGTTGGCTTGAGGGCAACTCAGAACTTGGCAAGACCACATACATCTCAGGCTCAAGGGTCTAAAAGTTAAAATTCCTTTGAGAAGAGACAATGGGGATATCCTGCTTATGTAGAATGGCTAGGTAGTTGCTTTGCCAAACTCAGTTACCCAAGCACTCACAGGCTACTACAGTTTTGATCTCAGGAGGCCTGACTACTACTGGAGATGGTGGCAGATCTTGGTGTTGTTCACACAGTGCTAGTTCTCCAGGAATGCTGGATGCTGGAGTTAGGGGGTCATGGAGGCCTGCACTGAGGTTTCAAAGGTCATGAAACCCAGGTAAAGTATAACTGTGTCAGAAACCTTGCAGGCGGCTCCTGATAAGGTGATATATGAAGGTGTGAGAAGGAAGCCAAAACTGCTGTGTAAGTCCCCAAGATTAATAGTAGCCAGAAATGTGGAACCTCTGACCCTCTGCCAGGAAAACTGTAGAAATCAAGCAGAAACAAGCCAAGAGAGAAACCATGTAGGCTGCAATCAACAAGATCAAAGGGATGGAAGTACACAGGCCCTTTGGAAACTATGTGATGATGTTATGTGCCCCAGATACTGAATGTGGAAATATAGGACTTGTTTGCCAGTTGAATTTTTTGGGGGGTATACCAGAGATTAAACTCAGGAGCACTGAGTCACATCCCCAGCACTATTTTGTATTTTATTTAGAGACTGGTTCTCACTGAGTTGCTTAGCACCTTGCTACTCTGCTGAGGCTGGCATTGAACTTACAATCATCCTATCTCAGCCTCCCAAACTGCTGTAATCCTATTACAGGTGTGTGCCACCACATCAGGCTGCCAGCTGAATTTTGATCTTGTTTGGTCACATTCCTTCCTTCCTTCTATGCCACTGTTTTTCCTTTTGGAATGGAAATGTTTACTCTGTGCCATTATATATTGAATATATTTAACTCACAGTCAAGTTTGCCTTGAGTCTTAGATAAGATTTTACACTTCGGACATTTGGGCAGTTATGGAACTATTAAGACTCTGGGGACTCTTAGAAATAGACTCAATGTTTTGTGCATTGTGAGATGGGGCTGAGCTTAGGGGGCTAGGGGAAGAATGTTGTTGTTTTGATATGAAGTGTCCCTAAAAGCTCATGTGTGGAACGATCGTGAGTGTTCAAAAATAAAGTGATTGGATTATGAGAGCTCTCACCTAATCATTGAACTAGTCCATTTTATGCATTAATAAATTGGATTAATGTGTGGTAACTGTAGTCAGGTAGGGCATAACTAGAATAAGTGGGTCACTGAGGGCACACACGTAGGGATTCTATTATATCCTTGACTTCTTGCATTCAAACTCTGCTTCCTGGATATCATGCACTGAGTGGCTTTTTTTCTGCCACACACTTCTACCATGATATTCTTTTTCATGTTGGATCCAGAGTGATGAAGATGTCAAAGCATTGGCTAAATCTCTGAAGTTATGATCCAAAATAAACTTTTCATCCTCTAAATTGTTGTTGGATATATTTGCCACAGTGATGCAAAGTTGAGTAGCACACAGGAATTTCATTTTCTAAGAATATATAGCCAGAAGTGGAATAGTTATATCACATGGTAGTTTTTAAAAATTTTTTTGAAGATCTATATTATGTTTTTCAGAATAACTATACCAATATGCATTTTCTCTGCATACAAATATTCCTTTTTTCCACATTCTCTTCAACTCTAGTTATCTTTTGATTTTTGATAATAACCATCTTAACAGGTTTAAGGTACTATTCATTGCAGTTTTTATTTGCAGTTCCCTGATGATTAGTGATACTGAGTACTTTTTGGACATTTATACCTGTTGGACATTTGTTTGCCTTCTTTGTGGAAATGTCTGTTCAGATCCTTTGCCAAGTTTGTTATTTGGTTGTTTGTATTTTTGCTACTGAGTTATATGAGATCATTATATATTTTGGAAATTGACTTATTAGATGCATAGTTATATATGTTGCACTTCCATGTTGTTGATTGCTTCCTTTGCTATCCAGAAATTGTTAAATTTGATTTAGTACTGTTTATTTATTTTTTCTTTTGTTACTTTTGTTTCTGGTTTTATGTCTAAATAATCATTGCCTAGATCAATGTCAAATAGGTTCTCTCCTGTGTTTTCCTCTGGGAGTTTTCAAGTCTTGGGTTGTACTTGAAATTAAGGCTTAAAATTAAGTCTTAAATTCAGTTTGAATAGATTTTTATATATGGTGCATTATGGTTTAGATATTGAATGTCCTCTAAAGGCCATATATTGAAGGTTTGTTTACCAGTCTGTGGCACTATTTGGAGGTAGTGTAAATGTTAGGAGGTTGTGCATAGTAGAAGAAAGTTAGGTGATTGTGGCATGCCCTTGAAGAAGATAATATGACCCTTTTGCTTTTGGACTTCTAACACAGCCACATCAATGTATATAGCAGCTTAATTCACGATAGCAAAACTATGGAACCAAACTAGGTGTCCTTTAACAGATGAATGGATAAAGAAAATGAGGTATATATACACAATGGAATATTACTCGGTCATAACAAGTGTGAAATTATGGCATTTGCTGGTAAATGGTTGGAACTGGAAAATATCAAGGCAAATGAAATAAACCAGTCCCCAAAACCCAAAGGCCAAATGTTCTGTCTGATATGTGGATGCCAACTCACAACAAGGGAGGGTAGGGAGGGGGAGAATAGAAGTTCATTGAATTAGACAAAGGGGAATGATGAAAAGGGAAGGGGGGAAGTTAATGGGAAAGAAATTAGAATGAATTGGACATGACTTTCTTTGCTCATAAATGAATACGCAACCAGTATAACTCCACATTATGTACAACCACAAGAATGAGATCCTAATTGGAATGGGTTGGACTCCATGTATGCATAATATGTCAAAATACTATCTTCTGTCGTATGTATCTAAAAACAAATAAAAAAACTGGGGAGGTTTGAGTACATTAGGATGCCTACACTTCACATCATTTTAAAATAATTACCACAGAATAAATCATAGACTGAAACCAAAAACCAAAAACAAATGCGTAGAAGAAAACACAGAACATTTTTATTTCATATTAGGATACAATTTCTTAGATTAAAGAGGAGCATGATCCCTAAACGATTTTTATATGATTTGGACTTTATTAACATTAAAAATTTGTGCCTTTTGAAATACACTGTTAAGGTCAAAAGACATTCCACAGACTAGGAGAAAATGTTTACAAAATCCATGTCTGTAAAGGATTTTTGTCTGTGAATTGGCTTTAAAAAATTAAGTCTAAGGAAACAACAATTTCAAAAAAGGATTTGGGTTGAATGGATCAAAATTAAATGAATAAAATAACATTAATAATACAATTTGAATTTCAATAAAAAAAGAATTTGGACAGATAATTCACTAAGGAACATATACAGGTAACAATAAGTCCAGGAAAAGGTGCTGAACATTACTAATTATTACATAAATACAAAATTTATCTACAGTGTAACTGACAGACTATTGTGTGGCCAAAATGAATAAGTAAACAAACTCCCACCATAGCAACTGCTGATGAGGATGCATAGCGGCGAGAACTCTCATATGTTGTTACTGGTAATGTGAAATAATATAGTCACTTGGGAAAATAGTTTAACTGTTTCCCATAAATTTAAGCATATGCTTAAACTATGACCCAATAATTCCACTCCTATGTATTTATTGAAGAGAAAGAATAAATAAATTTTAATGTTTATAAATTATACCTGAATAAATCTAACTTTTTAAAAAAAGTGTGGCCTATGGACAAGTGACATGAGTATCACCTGAAGTCTCATTAGAAATGCAGACTCTTTGACCAAATTCCAGACTTAGTGGATTAGAATCTGCATTTAAAAAGATCCCCAAGATTGCATATTGGAGTTTGAGAAATATTGATTAAGCATTAAAGCATCCCACCAACCTTTGTTGAACACAGTATAGTTTAAGAGTAAGAGGTTAAGGAGGGATTTGGGCTGATGATATGGACATGTGAAGA
This sequence comes from Glaucomys volans, assembly GCA_020662805.1. Classification (NCBI taxonomy): domain Eukaryota; kingdom Metazoa; phylum Chordata; class Mammalia; order Rodentia; family Sciuridae; genus Glaucomys; species Glaucomys volans. The sequence continues at coordinate 48,504 of JAJEJO010048048.1, forward strand.
AAAGATTTATGTCTTTATAATCACTGAAGAAATGTTTTCAGGGAATTAAAAGAGTCCAAACTGATTTATGTGATCTTTTTAAAGAAATTTTAAATACTTTTGTTTTACTTATTTATATGTGGCTCTGAGGATCGAACCTGGTGTCTCACATGTGCCAGGCAAGTGTTCCACTACTGAACTACAACCATAACCCTAGCTGACATGATCTTAAAAATATCTTTCTGAGGCTCTATTAATGTATCAAACCTATTTTCATCTTGAGAAATTAGTGAACAGAAGTACCTCGTCAAAACTGAACTACCCTAACAGCTTTTTTCAGTGACATGGTAAGGATCTGGTAGAACTGTCCTGTATTAGGGGACATCTATGGTCAGAAGGAGGAACATTCTTGACTTAAACCTCTAGCAATTGTGTGTCATAAGCTGGTCTCCTATGACATGTTATTAGACTAGGCTTACGTACTAATACCCATCCATGGGTATTCTGACCTCTCTTTTTGAAGAAAATGAAATAATCATGTTAATTAGCCAGTTGATATGAGGACAGGACTGTGTTATGGATATGTCCTATGCTTAATGCAAGGAAGGCAGATAACAGAGAACTATACAAGATTTATTGTGGCAGAGGAGTTAACTATTTGACTTGAGGGAAGCATTTAACTCATAAAAATAGAAAATGATACTAGGTAGCATGTAATAAAGCAATCTGTGGGTCTTACAGAATCAAATGTCTCAAATAATTTAGATAGACATAAAATGTGTCCTTTAGGTTGGAATGGGTTAGAGAAGACTTTGGACAGGACAAGGTGTGAATGATTATATACTATTAGCAGAGTCTCTTAATAGAGCAATAGTGGGAATAAACTTTAGTTGTATTTAGTATAATCATGATATCAACAAATCAGTATGTGTCTATTATGTGAGACATGAACAATTAAACATGTGAATACAGCATCACAAATGGTCAGGTTAACTGTTCTTCCACGTCAAGCACCTTCAGTTTCTGTCAGGGTCATGGACATAACTTTCTTTGCTTATAAATGAATACATGTCACAGAAGAATTGCTTCATAAATAATAGCCAAGGAAAATCAGACTCATGTAAGCTTCAAGTTATCCTCTCAGTGCTCTGGGATCCTTAGGAGAAAAAGATTATTGGTAAATTAATCAGGTAAACATATGTAAATTAACTTATGTCTTAGCTCTCTTAAATAAAGGCAGCTTCATCTCCTTACAATATACAAATCTCTGGAAAGTTCCTTACTGTGAATATAATTGTGGACATAGATTGGCAGATAGGAGCAAGTGTGAGTTCTTGGTGAAGATTTAAATCATTTAATTTACATCAAGTATGGACAGTCCTGCTTGGTTAAACCCTGTGTACTCTGAATAATCTATGGAACTTTAGAAGTACATTGATCCATAAAGAGTTGAAATCTTCATAGATAATTTCTCACTACCTAGATTATAAATATTTATGGCATATTTTGGCATATTTATATATGCCAAAATAATAAAGATATATTTCTATTTTGTGAGATATAGCTTGCTGAAGTTGGTTCTATGATCATAGTGCAAAGATAATTTTGTGCCCTTTATAACAAGCCTCCTCCAGATCTTAACAATATTTACTGCTGCTTTAAACAGATGGGGTGAAAAAGTGCATCTGTACAGGGTATAAACACAGGGTATACAAGTATGTCTGAAGTAGTTGTGAATCACATTGATGTCACCATTCAACAAACTCCCAGGAAAAGTTAATGGTGAAGCAGGCATACATCAGTCATTGGTTTGGCACAGTTTTTCAAAAGCAACAAAATAAGAAATCTGACTGAATCTGATCGAGGCCCTGAGAGAGGCGATGAGGCAAAATGATAAAATATTCTTCAGTTTTCACAGTCATATGAAAGATGAATCAGTGTTTCATATTACCTAATATTTAGTGAAAAGTCTACATTTCACATAAGTGAAAAAATTAACCACTATGATTTTCACTTATGAGATAATGGAAACCAACAAGAAACATGTAAAAGAATTGTTCAAAATTAGCATCATTATCCAGGTGCAGTGGTGCACACCTGTGATCCCAGCAGCTCGGGAGGCTGAGGCAGGAGGATTGCAAGTTCACAGCCATCCTCAACAACTCAGTGAGACCCTGTCTCTAAATAAAATATAAAAAGGTGTGAGGATGTGACTCAGTGGTTAAGTGCTTCTGGGTTCAATCCCTGGTACACCAAAAAAAAAAAGCATCTTTTGTGCCATTTCTTACACAGGGTGACATTTTTTACACATGGGACTTTGCTGTATTGTTTTGTACAGACAGTGACAGGAATCTCATGTCAAACATGTTGATTGAGATTTTTCTCCACAGCAACAGGGAGTCTCTTTCAACTTTACTTTCCAGAAGAATGTTTCTCTATTTTATCTCCATAATAAGTCCAATGTGATACTAGCCTGAACTGTGTCCAAATTTGATGTGACTTGAAACCAGTGGCCACCCACATTACCAACCATAACATTGTGCAAATATTTCTTCTTGTATGAATGGATTCAAAATCTGGCATTCTTTGCATGAGGGTTCTGGGACTTGAAACACCTGGGCAATTTGAATCTGAGGCAAGTACTCTAACACTGACTACATCCTCAGTCCAAATCTGGTGTTTTATTTTTTGATTCTTTCTAGTTATACTAGAACATTTAGTATATTTTGTACCTAAGTTAGCATGGAGTACATCTTATTCTAATTAGGATCCCAGTCTTTTGGTTGTACACGATGTGGAGATTCACTGTGGTGTTTTCATATATGTATAAAGGAAAGTTAGATCAAATTCATTCCACTGTCTTTCCTATTTCCTGTTCCCTTTCCTTCTCTTTATTTTCCATTGTCTATATTATAGAGATATACTTATGCTGGTCTATTTTTGTGAGTTATAGCTTGCTGAAGTTGGTTCTAATCTGATGTTTTATATCACCTCTTTCTTGAAGCCTTGAGGAAATCAAATAACATAATCTGGCAGTTATTCCTATCATTGATAGTATGGGATAAATTACTGTAGGACTAGTACATGCCCTGTGGCATGGGAAATGAATATTGAGCATGTGTAAGACTATAAAAATAATTGTGATAGATTCTTTATAAGAGTTTAGCTATACGCTCATATAACAAGCTTACAGATTACTTAATTTTGAAAAGTGCATATTTTAAAAAATTATCCATATACATGCTTTGGACACAACCCTTCATTTTATGTATTTGATCTGACTCAGGACTAGCTCTTTGCATGTTTAAATTAGTCCAGGAAAAATAAATGCAAGCAGAGAAAGAAGTCTCTCAGAAAGTAATTTCTGTCTGCCTTTATTCTCTTCCTCAGTCTGGAACAATGACACTAAGCTTTAGTATGATCTGCAACCCACAACCCTTAAAAGAGGACATGAACACATGTACACATGTACACCTTGAAATTGAGTATAAAGAGTTTCTAGAGACTGAAACATACCTCTTTCCAATAGCTTTCTGAAGATCTTTGAAACATCATTCCAGTGATATTTACTTTATTATACATCATAATTATGTAACTATAAATTTAATTATATGATTATATGTGTTTATATTCAATAGACAATTAGATATAATCACCCTTATCACTTTTTGTCATTGCATGATGGCAAAATAAATGCAACCAGACAAAATAAATGCAACCAAAATAAATGCACCAAAATAAATGCATCATGTCATCGCATGATGACAAAAAGTTCCTTCATGGAATCCAGGAACCTAAAAGCAAGTGAAATACATTAAATGCTATTCTGATTCTTTCTATTTCATAGTTTTTGTGAGGTGGAACTAGCAAAATAACTTGTATCAAGATGGAGAGACTGTTGGAAAAGTAGTATAATTGAAGAGAATGAACATGGAAAAAATTGGGAGGCCAACACAGGATGATTGTGAGTTCAAAGCCAGCCTCAAGCAACTTAGTGAGGCCCTAAGCAACTTAGGGAGAGCCTGTCTCAAAATAAAAGATAAAAAGGGCTGGGGATGTGGCTTGGGGGAAAGCACCCCTGAGTTCAATCCCTGGCACCCACAAAAAAAAAAACAATTAAAAGGGTGATCAGTAGAGTGAAAGAAGGGGGATCAGGTGGAGGGTGGAGGAGAAGGAAATGTGAGGTATTAGGGAATGAAATAGATCAATTTAGGTTCTGTGCATGCCTGAATATATCACAATGAATCCCTTTCTTATGAATAATCATAATGAACCAATAAAATGAATAAATGTTAAAAAATAATGAGTAATTTAGCAATTATAAATACACATTCTTCATTCTCATATAATTGAATTTGCCAAAATCTTACTGACATCAACCTTATGCTGTTCTGTTATAGTCTCCATATTTTACTTGGAGTTTGATCCCCTTCCAAGAATACATCTTCAACCCTGTAGGTATGCAGTTTTCATATGGGATTCACTTGAAGTTGTAAATTATGCCCATTTAGAGGGATTCATGATGATTTTAGAAACATGGAATATCTAAGGCACATATTCACTTAACACACTCACTGTGGGTTAAATCTGACAAAACTTGTGCTAAAATTGTCCCAGAAACTTCAGAATTTTTCTTTAATCCCTTCATTTGCCATATACCAATAATTTATACACCTTTCCAGTTCACATGTACCCTTTTATCATACCTCTCATCATTGGGGCAATGGATACTCTTCCTTTCAGTTCTCCTTTAGTAATAATCAGGCTTTTTCCTTCTACCACTTCATCCTACTAGTGCCCAGGGCCCACAGACCAATTACTGAACTCTGAGGATCTCCTTGTGGTATCCCACCCGGCCTCGATAGGGTTCCATAGTTTAGACATCCTCTGAAGCTAATTCTTTCAAAGAATTACATAGCACCTTGTGGACTTCTTTCTGTCATGTGAAAGGTAATTTCATTTACACAACTATGTTTCCCAGTTAGGATGAGGCCCACCTCAGGTAACATAATGCCTTATCCCAGATTAAATGTGCATGACTCTAAAAGCACAGTTAAATTTGATTTGGATGGCATACAGGCATCAAGGCAGACTGAGCAGGGGAAATGTGAGAAGGGATATATTAGAACAAATGGCTCTTCCAGTGATGTCCACTAGAACAGAACACTGTATATAAATACTCACCTATACCGCTATTGGCATTTTGCAGGCAGCAGTGAGGTCAAGGAATTTCCCACTGACTTATGCCATGCTTGTGACAAATTGGAGGATGGAGACAATATGACAGGAAATGTTTCTGACTCAATAGATTGAATTTCAAACACCAGTCTCCTCTGGGCTCGAAACTGCAGGATATGGTCTGTTTCCTGGGTTACAATATTGTGCTGTAATGTTCTAATCTTGGCTCTTTCTTCTCCTGAGTCAGTGAATAGTCTTGTGTCATGCCTTGGTTAGACATAAAGGCTGAGGAAATATTATTCTCTGCTCTGATGGGGTGAGGAAGAGTTAATTAGAGGAGAATGACTTTCACTTCCCTCAGGTCTAAATTTCCAGAGAGATGAAAAGCAGGTGACTATGGCTTCCTTTATAAGTTGTATATCCAAGTTAGTTGCAAGCCTGAGAAATCTGTGTTTTAATATCTATGGCACAGAGTTGACAAGAATAGTCCATGTAATCATATCACCTCCAACTAGGCGATTATTGAGGAAAACCTTGAATGAATATATAGTCATCTGCTTAAATATGTGAAATTATCACCCTCCCGAAAAACACATGCATCATACCCACACATACCTTCACAGACCATGAACACACATAGAAGTACTCACTTCCTCAATCTATCCCTACTTTGTCATAATAGAATCTGAAGTTAGTGTCAGACAGAGAGGACAAAGGTGCATAATTGACACTATAAAACCCAAGAGCTTCTGTGGCTTTCTCATTTTTCCTCCTGTTTTGGTACTTCCTTATGGATTCATTGACATCTCTAATATACTTAGTACACAGGGTGACTTAAAATGAACAGGTTTCTGCATTTAGAGAGTTTAATTATTGGGGACTCTTGGAAATTAGTAGAGGACCATGTAAAGTAAGGATGCTTATAATAAATAATTTGTATCTAGAGAGTGATATCAGGAGAATCAAAGAAAGCACAGGGTTAGATAATCTAAAGCATTGGATTTGAAACCAGTTTCTTACTTCTTCCTCACTTAACCTTTCTGAACCTCTGTCTTATCTGTAAATTGCAGAATTATTGTGAATATTAAATGAGCTAATATATGAAAATTGCTTTTGAGGAAGTTAGGGAGAAAGTGGTAGAGAAAGAATACAACCAATATTTATTGAAGTCCCTGAGGACAACATAAGCTTGGGAAGGGTCACCATAATGTTTTATAATTTTAAAGCATTTCTTTTTTGGGGAGGTGGGTGCTAGGGATTGTCTTCAGGGGCACTCAACCACTGAGCCACAACTCCAGCCCCTTTTTTGTATTTTACTTAGAGACAGGTTCTCACTGAATTCCTTAGGGCCTTGCTTTTGCTGAGGCTGACTTTGAATTTTCGATCCTCCTGCCTTAGCCTCCCAAGCTGCTGGCATTACAGGCATGTGCCACCATGCCCAGTGATTTTAAAGTTTTTAGCATCAGTCATTATGAAAGGGATTTTGCCCATATCCTGCTCCCAGGCAATTTTAGTACCTTAATTATTGTGACTGTGATTGTCCCAAGTTTTATAAATTGAAATTTTGTTAAAAATTGAATTCTATAGCCACAATTCCTATACTTTGGGGATCTTAGTTGTATGTTACTTAATATTTACAATCTTTTTTACCACAATGTCTAAATTCTTGAGGTATTTAATCTTACTTTATTTAATGAGATTATTATCCTCAGTTTTTTTAAAAAAATCTAAATGCTTTGTAGTTTGAATTCTTGCCAGCAGGAGATACTCTATAGCCTTCAGTCTGTGAGGCAACTTGACTATGCATCATATGCTTGAGTCACCTTTATTTCACACACAGCTTGGTAATATTTTAACATATTCTGATAGTGAATATTGCTGTGGATAATTTTGGTATTAACCTAGAACTTTCTTTTGTACATAATATGTTTAGTGCCTAAATGCAAGAATATTGCTTTTGTTAACATTGAAAATCATAACTCAATCATGAACATGATATATTATCTTCTTCCACATAGTCATTTATTTATTTATTTTTTGTTTTGGGGATTGATCCCAGGGGTGCATTACACTGAGCTACATCCCCAGATTTTTTCATTTTTTATGTTGAGGCAGGGTCTATGCTAAGTTGCTGAGGTTGGCCTCAAATTTGTGATATATGTAAATTCTTTTCAGATTTCATGACTGGATTAACTTTGCCTAATGCACACACATGTACACATATTCAAAATGCTTTCTCTGGTCACTATATTATTTATGTTTTTTACCTATATTCCCCCTGACTATCTATCTCAGGCATTTATTCTTTTTCAGTAATTGTATTTAAATCCATGTCTAGTCTGTGTCATAAATAATAATGTTTATTAGTTTAATGGTGTTGTTTTGATCCTTAGTTTGCTTTGTTATCTCAGTAGTCTTCATTTTCATCTCAATCTGGTATTTTATTTGCTTGACTCTGAGATTTTATTTTACTGAAATCATTGTTCTTATTAAACCATTTCATATTATGAAGTGCCAATGAAAGGAATTTTCTTCCTTTCATTAGGATTTTTTTTACATTGCATTATTTAACCCTCATTGTAGTTCTTAACCCATTAAGATCCAAGTTTTTAATTCTGTTAATATTTCAATTTAACTGGAATATGTTTATTAAAATTTATTGGAAATAATTGCATATATGATGTCTATTAATATTATATTATAATACAGTAATATTCTTTATCATTATATAATATCATATACTTGGTTTAAGTTTTTAAAATTTTGTTTTTATTAGTGCAATATAGTTTTTCATAATTGCAGATTAATTTTGACATGTTCACAAATACATATAATTTGCTCTATTTTAATCCCAAGTACTGCCCCCTTCCCTTCCCTCCTCTTTCCCCTTTTATTCCCTTCTTCTATTCCGCTGGTTTCCCTTCTATTTTCATGAAATACCCTTTAAAAAAATCCTTATTGCAGGTGTTTCACATCTATATAATGGGTCAAAATGGTTTAAATTGGATTCTTCTAAAGCAACCCCTTAAAGGAATATACTTAGGTAAATAACTTACTAAAGAACAAAATCTTCCCAAGGGAAATTCCAAGAGAAGCAAGAGATTGAAAGGGAGAAGCCAGGTAAAAATTTGTCTTAGGCAAAATCCTATAGAAGGTAGATTCAGCCTAATTGCGCTGAGATTCTAACATGGGCAGTATTACGGTTTGGATATATGGTATACCCCAAAAGCTCATGTGTAAAATACTGCAGGAAAGTTTAGAGTTGAAATGATTGGCTTATGAGAACTTTAACATAATCACTGCATTAATTCGCTGCCACAGATTAACTGGACTATAACTATCAGCAGGTAGGGAGTACCTGGAGGCAGTGGTCCCTGGGGGCGTGTCTCTGGGATTTATATTTTGTCCCTGGAGAGTGGAACTCTCTCTGTCTGTTTCCTGGTAACATGCCCTGAGTTGATTACCTCCACCACACACTTTTGCCATGATGTTCTGCCTCCCCTTTTACCCAGAGCAACAAGAATCAGTTTTCAATGTATGGACTGAGACCTCTGAAACTGTGAGTCCCAAATAAATTTTCCTCTAATTTTTTTTTCAGAGCAGAGCAGTGAAAGAGTTTCTAAAACAAACACCATATCTCAGAATTGCCTTAGACCAAGTAAAGGAGAAGGGCTTTCACCCTCTTTCCACTCATCAGTCATGGGTCAAATCTTAACTTGATTAGGGTGGGGGGAAAGAGACAGAACAATACATTGTTAGGTGTTTCCCTATCTGCTGAACTGTTGACAAAGTAGATTCTAGCAGTCCAAGGACAGACTTCTGTCCTCAAGTGCCATTTGATAGAAACAAGTTCACATCCACACATAGCATCTTGTAATAAAGGACTTGAGAGGATCTGGGGAAAGCATAGACACTGTCAGCCACCCTTGTATATTAGTTTGATTCAGTATTTTAAAATAGGTTTCATTGTTGCCATGTGATTCCTTTTCCTATTGCCTAATCATTGTCATGATTAGTTTGATAAGCTCCTTTTAGAGCTTTTATTTACTCTTATATGAGGTGGATGGACTTCCTTTGGTTAATTCCCCTTTATATTTGGAAACACCTCATATCCCAAGTATACTTTATTATTTTCCTTGATCTGATAAGTACATTTTGAGATTTGTAGCATAGAAGTTTGGGGTACGTGAAAGCAAAAAAGTTCCACAGCTGTGAGATATAATTGTCTGCATAGCCTGAATTCTGTTGTTTCTTCTAAGATGGCCTAGTAGATTATATATGGGATTCAGCTATTCAATGTGAGAAATAGATAATATTCTTTTCAGGATGCCCTTGATCTTTAGATCAATTCTAAAAGTCATCATGGAACCCTGAAAAATTGCCAGCTTTTCTTACCTATGCTGATTTCTCAATTGTCTCTATTGAACTTTTGATAATGGTAGGTGTAGCCTCCTATTCTTGAAGATTTTACCTCAACTTTTGTGTAGAATTTTTCAGTCTACTTTTCTCCCGATTGGGGTTTACCCATGAAAATACTTGGGATTTTGTTGATCTACTGCCTTCCCCCAGAATGGAATCTATAGGAGCCAGACAGCATAATGCCATATGTTTTGTTTCTTTCATTGACCACTACTTTTCCAAGTTTGTAACAGTAAGGTTTTATTGTTTTCTCTTTGTAGATGCTGCTACAGAATTTCTTGCTCATTTATTAGACTCTGTGATCTAAATATATTCTTCCATTACAACGGGATGTTTATTGCCTCTCTGTCAATTTTTGTAAAATACAATAAAATGTCTCTCACCAAATTTTCTTTGTATGTTCCCATCTTGGCCTGGATCTTACACATTAAAAATGCTCAATCAATTCTTTTAATTTGTCTATAACACCTGGAGTTGTACAATCTCAGTTAAACAATAAACAGTGATTTAAAGTGCTCCATCAGAGAAAGTAATTTTCAAACAACCTCTGAAATGTACATAAGTTTTAGTCATAGATTTTCAGTGATTTTATTCTAATAGAGCAAAAGAGAACAGCAATTAGATCTTTATAATGTACTTATGAACACCAGTGGTTGTTCAAGGTATGCTTACTTTCATTTCTTCAGATAATGCCCATACTGCCTAATATGGCATGTAGCTTGTTAGGATAATTTGAAGAGCAACATGAAAACATTTAAATGAAGAAAAAAGAAATAACACCTACATAAACATCCGAGAATGTTGACTCTTTAAATACAATGCGAAATTCTCTATTGCATACTCTTGTGATGTTGGCAGGCATTGTATGGTTGGTAAAATTTTCCCAGATAATATAGCCTGGCTGATGTTTTCCTCCCACCATGATGCTCCTCAGAAGTCACAGCTACTTAAAGATGCAGTCTTGTAATTATTTGGAGGATGTTCTTGTTGTTTTAGGTTGCTCTGGATGGAAGGCAGCTCATTGATATTTGGGACTGCTTGAGATCTTGAAAAGGTGAAAAGAAACAGTCGCTCTAACCTAGATCATTTGATTACTATACTTGTGAAACTATTTTGTAAGGAAAATCTTTTGTCCCTATTTACTGCTATTTTGCCAGCTTTTGGCTGTAAGGGCAGGAAAATAAGAGAACTCTAGGCTAGAATAAACTGAATCACCAAAAAGGGAAACTAGACAAAGAAACAATAAATATTTTTGCTGCACTATTTTTGTCAGGAAAAAAGTATATAAAATACTTGGTGGAAAGTGACAAACAGGTCAGATTCTGTTTAGATCATTAGTAGCTAAACAGCTTTAGGATGTGTGTTGGTCGTTTGTTTGTTTCCAGTGGACAGATATGAATGATTCCTTTCTGTCAGCTTTCCTATTCTCAGAAAACTAGATTTGTCATTCTGTTGCTGAGGTCATAGAGTCACCCAGTCATCAGCTGCTGACTGCCTATCTGCCTTGACAGGGAAGGAAATTGAGGGTGTTAGTAGAGGTTATTTAGGGCCACTTAGTGAGTGTATTGAAAAAAAAAAACAGGAAGAATTTTAGCAGATTTGAATTTATAGGAAGATAAGACCAAGGGAAAAACACTAAAGTTTGGTTATCATGTGTATAATTTTCTTTGTGATTCCATGATTGGATACTTGATTGCCTTTCACATCAGTCATGGCCTAAAATATGAAATGATAAAATGATCAAATTGGTATTTATAACTTTCCAACTATATTAATGTACTCCAAATTATCAGAATATGTAGGTATATCTATGTGTGCACATATGCATATATGTATCCACATATAGGTGTGTTTTATGCAGAGCCACTTGAAATTGCTTTTCATAGGTCAAAATGGTCAAATATCAAGTTCATATGGTTCCATTTAATCTACTGGTCAAATAGTCAAATTCATCGTATTTTTTTAATTTGAGAAGGGAGGGAAGGAGGAAGGAAGGGGGAGCGAGAGCGAGAGCAAGAGAGAACGAGAGAAAGAAAGAGAGAAAGCATGAGCAGGAGAGAGAGAAAGCGAAAGAAATAGAAAGGGGCTACCGTCCCTCAATCTCCTTGAAGGGAATGTTCCCAAAGACTAGAAAATCTTCCCCTTGGCTCTAACCTTTAAGGATCCACCACTGCCCAGTAGTACCAAGCTGAGGATTAAGCTTTTAACACTTGAGCCATTTGGAAGATATTCCCTATGTAAGCTATAGCAAATAGCATAGTCACCACATACAGTATCAATTCATTTTTTTATTAAGAAACGTTGTTTTAAATAAAAATAAATGTACTGCTAGTTACATGGAAAAGGGGTAAAGAAAGTGATGGTTCTTAGTTGACTAATAAAATTTGTTGGTAAATTAAAGAATAAAGCATCAGGTTTTATGGTGGCTCAATCTATGATATGACTAATTTATCCTATATGTTTTATGTGGAATTACGAAAATTTTATTCCTGAAAGTATTTCAGCCAGTGCTCCAACAAATGCAGCAAATATTCATAGACAGAGAAATTATAATAAATAATAAAATAACACAGTGGATACCTGGATTTGCTACATAGCATCTATTTTCTCCTCTTTCATATAACAGTAATCTGAATTTCCTTTAAAATTTGTTCTTTTCCCAGACCACCCATGAAAGGTGGTTTCAAATTGTTCTGAATCAGTCAGTGCCTTGCATTCATTCACCTAATAAAGCTGGGGCACAGGAAGTCACATGATATAATCTAGTCCAATCATAATAAATCCTTGGGAATTTCCTGGGATAAAGATTATCTGATTTTTTTTTCATTTTCTTGTTATTTATTTGTTTATTTTGGGGAGTCCTAGGGATTGAATCCAGAGGTGCTTAACTCCTGAGCCATATCCTCAGCTCTTTTTATTTATTTTGAGACAGGATCTTGCTAAATTGCTTAGGGCCTTACAAAGTTGCTGAGGTGGCTTTTTAAAATATAAATCTTTTTTGTTGTTCTTTTGAGATATACTTGACAGTAGAGTGTATTTTGACATTATACATATATGGAGTATCACTTCCCATTCTTATGGTTATACATGATTTGCAGTTACACTGGTTGTGTATTCAGATATGAGCATAGAGAAGTTACATCCAATTCATTCTACTATCTTTTCCATTCCCATCTCCTAACCCTTTAATTCATTCCCCTTTGTCTAATCCAATGGACTTCAATTCTTCCCCTCCCTACTGTCCCTTATTGTGGGTTATCATCCACATATCAGAGAGAACTTTTGACCTTTGGGTTTTGGGGACTGGCTTATTTCACTTAACATGATATTCTCCAGTTCCTTCCATTTACCAGCAAATGGTGAGGCTGGCTTTGAACTGGCTATCCTCCTACCTCCTGTAATTCTGAGTCACTGGGTTTACAGGCATGTGCCATCACGTGCAGCAAAAATTATCTACTAGGATTAGTGCACTGAGAAATGCAGCCATTTTGACACCAAGAAGAGAGAGAGCCTGAGGGTAGAGGCAGAAAAAGAGAGTGCAGAAGATTTGCATGACAACAGGGCTGGAACCCTGATAAAAGCTTGGATTTCTGAATCAAATTCAGCAATAATTTGGATATTGTTTTGTTCCATGAGCTAATCAATGCCTTATCATATCAAGACATAGAGTCAGTTTTTTTTCCTCACTAGACATCAAAAGCATCCTAGCCAACATAAGTGGTTAATTTCATGTTT
>JAJEJO010048048.1:66814-83614 GCA_020662805.1 Glaucomys volans
GCTGTTTTGACTGAGAATTGTGGAGAAGAAAGGTATGTAATATCAATAAGCCTTATAAGAAGACGCACTGCAAACTATGGTATTGCTTTTACTAGAGAATTTGAAAGCATGCATTTTAGCTAAGTTTGGACAATTTCTTAAAATTGTGTTGTGCTCCTATATATTTATATTATTTATTTCCCTCATTGTAAACCATGATGTAGATACTATTGTTCTTATCTTTATTTTAGAAACTAAATTTCAGGATTATTTCAGGAACAGTAATCAGTTTGAAGTAGTTTAAGCTAGTTTAATTAGTATGGATATGAATATGAACATAGTTTAAGCCATATTACTGACTTTTGCAACCAAATAATATGATAAAGTTGAGGTTCCAACTCAAGTAATTTTTCAAACAGTCCTGGGTATTTTCTACCATACTTTATTTAGTGCATTTTCTAGTATTAGTGATAGGACACTAGGTGTTTGGTTACAGTAGCAAAGACATATACTTTTTATATAATTACTCCTCTGTTTCTTAATCTTCCTTATTTGTAACTTGGTAGGTGATCATCTGGTATAATTATTTATTTTAAGTAATTATTTTTGCTAGTAAAATTGTGCCATGTACTGTCCTATGAGCCTTTGAATATCAGAGATGGTTTGTTCCATTGCACATGAAAGACAATTTGACTTAGTGTATGATCCTTAGTTAACAACATTTCCTTCACAATTCTGTTGAGAGTGCTCCATTTGTTACCTTTTGGAATACATTGTGTACTTGAGATGTTTGAAGCTACCTAACATTTTGCGGCTTCAGAGATGGACTCTTTTGTTCTTCTCAGTGGATATTTGCAAAGTTTTTTCTCCATTCTCCTGATACTTATTACTTTTTATCAGGTAGGTTCAAACACAGGTCTCTTTTAATAGACTTCTTAAAATATTTTTCCAATCATGTCTTTGAATATTGCTCTGATAACTTCCTCACTAACATCCATAATTTTTAGGTTGGCTTTTGACTCTTGGCTCTAGCATTCCTCTCTTGTCTTGTTTTCATGCTTGCCTGTAGCATTGTATTTGTGGGGACTGTTTTCAGGGAGCTTAAGTCTCTGGATATAGACAGAAATGTAGTAATAGTGGAATGGAGAGGAAAAGCCCTCTAGTTGCTTCCAAAAGATATATGTATGTACTAGGTGGATAGCCCTGTCTTTTTGAATCATGAGACAGTCTGTGAGAGAAGAATGAAGTGTGTTTTGCTACCTAATTTCAAGTGAGATGTCTGCTTCCAGTGGGATGGCAGGGATGGACTAGTATTTACATTTCCTGTTCTCTGCAGGAATCCAAGATGACGATGTGAGTTAACCTTCCTTATCACCTTTGGTTTTGGTTTGCAGCTTAAAGTAATTTCTCAGTAAATATTATAATATAAGGTAGTATAAATTTTATTTTAGTGGCCAAAATTATTTTCATAACTTTAAAACTGATTACTGACCTGCTTTAAATTTTATTTCATTATAGTTTATAAGAGAAATTATATAATGTAACAATTCAATATGAGTTGGTCTCCAAATTGTAGATGTACTTCAGGTTTATATTGATTCTGTATTAATTTTTTTTTTTTGCAGTGCTGGGGATTGAACCCAGGGCCTTGTGCTTGCAAGGCAAGTACTCTACCAACTGAGCTATATCTCCAGCCTATATTGATTCTGACTGTAACCATATACTTGTTTGTAGAATAAGCAACTCATGACTTTGTTTCCATGCATAAATGCCATTATTTTCTCCATCTCACCAAGTGAGTTAGCCTGAACTCTAAGTGACAATATGTGGTTACCCTATTGAGTTGAATTGTGCCCTCCTCAGTTGAATTGTATCCCTCAGTGACTGGGAATATGATCTTATATGGAAATAGGATCTTTGCAGATGATTAAATGAAAATGAGATCATTAGGGTATGCCTTAATCTAATGTGACTGTGTCCTTACATAAAAAGGGAAATTTGGGCACAGAAATGGGCACACAGAGAGATCATGGCTATATGACCATGAAGGCAGGAATCTCAGTGATATATCTACAAACCAAGGAATGCCAGAGATTGCCAGCATGCTTCCAGAAGCTAGGAGGAGGGGTGTAACAGATTCTCCTTCACAGTCTTTAGAAGAAACCAATGTTGCCAACACTTTTATATTGAAGTTCTGGCCTGTAGAACTATGACACAATAAATTTCTATTGCTAAGTGACTCAGTGTTTGATACAGTGTTAGTGAAGTCCAAGAAGAAACAATGATATCTAAATTGCTTTCATGATTGACTCCGACACTACTTATACAGAAAGACAGGGCTATGTTTTAGATCTGTAATGTCACCCCAAAGCTCATGTGTTAGGCAGTTCAGACATGGAAAGATTGAATTATTTGGGCTCTTACCTCATCAGTGCATGTGTGCGTTATTAGGGATTGTGTTATTGTTATTAGGGACAATCCATTTGAATTAATTATTTCAATGGACTTACTGGGAGGCAATGAAAACTGTAGGCAGGTGAGGCATGGCTGGAGGAATTAGGTCATTGGGAGTAAAGCTTTAGTGACTGTATCTGTATCCAGCCCCTTTGTCTTTGTTTCCTGGCTTCCAGAACTGAGCAATTTTTCGCCACTGTGCCCTTCTGCCATGATGTTTCTACCTTGCTGCCAGGTGACCATGAGCTGAACACTCTGAAACTATGAACCGAATAAATCTTTCCTCTTCTAAGTTGTTCTTGTCAGGTATTTTGATCACAGTGATGAAAAGCAGACTAGCACAGACAGTAACACAAGATCATTATAAAGATCTGTGACTACAACCCTATCCTCTGGAACAAATCATAAGTCATGATTGTGAAATTGAAGTGGTTTCATATGTTCCTTGTTTGCTGAGGTGGGTAGATATAGAGATTTATTCATGATAAGCCTTACTAAGGACTATTGCCCTCTATCGCTTTGTAGATAGAAAGTTAGAGTAATTAGGAAAAAATTGAAAACATGTCAGCTCTAGAATCTGAAGTCATTTTTTGAGTATTTCCCACTAGACAATAAATCTGAGTTGCCTCTTGGTTGATTAAGGCAGCAAGAGTGCTTAGGATGCTTATGTGTCTGTGAGTGCTCTCAAATATGTTCAAGTCTGGAAAACTGCTTCCAGCTTGCCCCTTTTTGCTCTTTCATTTTCTTTTTCTCTATTATCTCACTTCATGAGTTAAAAGGACACTTTCATCAGTTCATGTAGGAATCCTAACCTTGCCACGCCCAAGAGCTAATTATTTGGCTTGAATTTGATTTGATAAAAATAAAATGGGGTCACTGGGCATGGTGGCACACGCCTGTAATCCCAGTGGCTTGGGAGGCTGAGGCAGGAGGATCTCAGGTTCAAAGTCAGCCTCAGCAAGGGCAAGGTGCTAAGCAACTCAGTGAAACCTTGAAGTAAGTCCACCTTAGCTTCACTCAGACACGGGGATAATGGCATGATGCCAGGATGCAGGCATCAGGAGTCCGGTGAAAAGTAGGTGAGTTGCGAGATGCCTACTGACTCGTTTATTGTGGGAATGTTTTGTTCTTAAATAGTCAATTAAGATTTATTACCTGTTTGCCCTTATGTTAATCAGGGTTTGTAACCGTGTCCAATCCTATAACATATAGATATGCTAAGTAGGGATTGTATCTTGTCCAGTCATGTTTTCACTAACGCCTTTGCTTAGTGTCCAGTCTGGGACCCCCAAGGTTTCCCTGGCAACAGTTGTACTACCTGTGGGGAAGTCTTTGCCCTTCTGGCCTGCTACAGCAGAAAGCCCCTTCCTGCAGGTATTCCTGTCAGGCCTGTGTGAGTGTAGGCTTCCCTTACACACTCAATGCATTCACAGCTGCCAGCCAAGTGCCAGGGGCTCCTCCTACAAGACCCTGTCTCTAAATAAAATACAAAATAGGGCTGGGGAGGTGGCTCAGTGGCCAAGTGCCCCTGAGTTCAATCCCCGGTTCCAAAAAAAAAAAAAAAAGGGACATGGAACCACATTATAGGTCAATAATTTAGATAATGTGGGGTTGGGTTTTTGATAGTTTTAATCAAGTCCTTGACCTTTTAATTTGACATGAGTTTGAATATTCACGCTACTTCTCCAGGATTTCTGGCTTTGATCCTTGACTATGTCCTTTGAAATGCTTGTCAAGTGTCACCCTTGTCCTCTACACTATCTTCAGTGTCCTTTTACTAAATCTGACAGTGTCTTACGTTAAAATTTTTCATAGACAACTACTTGAACACTAAAATATGATCCCTTTCAAATAATATCATACAAATCTGTTAATAATGTGACCTTTCCAGTAGTGTAACATGCCTAAGATTGAAAAATATGCTCTTACCTTGGAGGAGCAAATCATGGCAATACCTGAGATTCCCCCAGGGTAACCACTCAATACATGCTTGTTGAAGTAAATATTAAGGACATTGGGCCATGGCATGAGATGGAGACAGTTCTGGGCTCAAGGTATTGCATGGTGTCCACAGCAGGACAGAAGAAGCACCTGAAATATTGTGGCATGGTTGCAGGGCATTAACAAGAGGGATGCAGGGAGCCTGCAGAGAAACTTTGCCAGCTTTGCAGCTCTGCTTTGCTAAGAACACTTCTCTGTTACCTGTGAGGAATGTGCCAGAGAAGGAGACTGACTAGGGCATATTTTTGGAAGATCTATTATTTGAATCCTGCCGTGTCAATGAATAAATGGACATTTGGTTAATCTATGCACAACTCCCTTTTGCACATCCAAACTTGAAACATTACAGTGTCTTGCTAAGGCTTTAGACAATAGGATTTGTGCATCTGTAAAGTCAGAATCAAAGACTAATCCATACTTGGTTATTCTGAGCGAACTAAAACACAGTAATTCATTTTCATTATAGATCGGGCATGCTGAGTAGAAGAACTCAGCCATTACCAGAATCTGCTGTCTGTTCTCCATTAATTCTGCTGAGGCAAGGGTCAGTCTGACACCTCATGGTGGGTAAGCCAAGGGGAGGGGGAACATCCCCAGGAGTGAGAAGTTGGCCAAGGTAATTTACACTGATTTTTGGCATTCAAAAATGAATTTAACTAAATGGCTTCTGACGAAGCCTTCTGTGGTAACAGCTTCTGTGGTAAACATGTGTGATGATGACTTAGGAAGCTTCATGAAGGTTGAACAGATGTGCAAAGCTTGTCTTTAAATAATGTAGAAACCAAGATCTCTCTCTCTTTCTTTCTCTCTCTCTCTCTCTCTCTCTCTCTCTGTGTGTGTGTGTGTGTGTGTTACTGGGGATTGAACCCAGGGATTCACATAAGCATTCTACCTCTGACCTACCTTCCCAGCTCTTTATTTTAAGACATGTTCTCACTAAGTTGCCCCGACTGGCTTTAAACTTGCCATCCTCCTACTTCAGCCTCCCAAGTAGCTGGAGTTACAGATACACACCCCCATAAACAGTAAAATCAAGATGTAGATCAATGTTCCATATTCCTTATAAATGGATACCTAAGGGCTATAACAGGTTTTGGTTGAAGGAAATGGGTGGTAACCTCTTATTGTTCTTATATGCTTGGGAAGATGTTTTAACAGAGCTAATGCAAGAATAGAGTTTCACTTCTTTCCAGGTTATCATCCTCTTTTAAGATTTTTTGGTTCTAAGATTATCATTGTTTGTAATCAGTCCAATCAAACCTTCATGAACTCATATTGCACTTAACAACTTTGAATATTTCTTCCTTTGCCTGCTTGTTCTTGTGTTGGTATGTGTATTTCTGTGATAGTGTGTGTGCATGATGTGCACTTATAGGTATCATTTCTCTCCCTTTACAGTGAAAGCTTCTGATATGCAGAACATTTGCTGCTTTTTTTCCCTTCATATTCCTCTCTGTGCTTTTTCTGTCTGTAACACATGTTTCTTGCTGTAACACACGTTTCCCACTAGAATGTGTTTGCAAAAACTAATGCAAAAGAACTGTTCTTGAAATTCTATCACAGAGGCAAGCTGCAAGAAAGCAAAGAGGGGAATGATGAGTGCTGAGTACTAACTCTGTACATGCCACTTTCTCCCCAAATGACCTGAGGCACATCTGTTTTTTCTTCTCTGTGCCTCACTTTTCACATAAGAAAATGAAAGGATCAAACAGCATGATCCCTAAGACCCCTTACAATTTAGTCTTCTAGAAACTGTCATGACTTTTCTTTATTATAGAATATATGGAATTGAACTTGGGAAAAAGTGTACTATAAATAGTGAGATTCTTACCATTTTTCCAGATTCTATTCATTGAGAACTTACTGTATTCCAAGTATGATTCTAGACCACTTGAATGCATATCTCTGTTTAATCTTCAAACAACTATGTGAGACTGGTATTATTATTTTCTCCATTCATAGAGGACAGTTTAAGTATCTTTCCTATCATTAAATAGCTAGAAAGATCAGGATCAGTAAGTAAATCCTTGTATGTCTGACTCAAAAGCTCATATCCTTGGGCATAGTACTATACCATCACACTGTACTATGCTCCCTCCAGTTGAACATATAGAGGAGACTGACCCAAACATACATACACCTACACATATTCATGTACATATATAAAAGAAAAACTAGAAGCCAACTGTGAACCTGATGGGCTGTCATTACATGTGAGTAGGTGAACCTTAACTTATTTTCCAAGAGTTGACCTGTGATGTAGGCTTGCTCACATCTGATGTCAAAACTTTTTCAAAACTTCATAGAATCAGGGAAAGCATGGTGAGCACAGGAAAAATATTAGGGGATTCAACCAAAGACACAAAAGCAGCACAGGAAGAGACCCTGCATTTGTGGAAGGGAAAAATAAACAAGAAGCAAGAGTAGCATGAGGAAAGTCAGAAAAAATGAAGAAGTGATGATGGAAAGCAATCCAGCACAATCTTCTTGATTCCCTGCCTATACTGGGTCTGTGTATTCCTTTACTGCTTGTACTTCCCAGCCCTGAGCTGCAATTCATTCTACTAGGACATAGATAGGAATTTTTCAAATCTTTAAAATTAGCTCATGCGATACAGATAGTATATGAACCATGAAAAATTTCTATGTATGACCATAGGACTGAAATGGGGACAGTTTATAAAGGAGAAAAATCCATTTCTAGCTTAAGATTTCTCTGTGATGTTGAGTGAGGAATTGGCCAACAGTTGATCAAAGTGAGGGCCCATTCCTAGCATCAGTGATGTACAATACGCACATACACGCGTGCACACATACACACACACACACACACACACACACACACACCAATTCCACATTGGGAGGGTGGAACTTTTATTAGAGTATTTATTTTCCCAGAAAGAAAACCAGCAGCCTATATAGCATGAGAAGAAAGAGGCCCTGGGGTGGGCTGAGATGCAGTGTGAAGGGAAAGAAATCTTATGGTCCATTTAAGCTGTGCTTTAAGGCCGGCATTTAGTGAGGTTGAATTGTACTTAGTTGAAGGAGCTCCTAGGGTGAAAAGCAATGACCTGGGTAAGATCAAGTGTTATGTCTTTGATCTCAGTCCTCTGAGGGTGGGGCTTAGGGGCATAGTGGGTGATTTGGAAGGAATCCTTGTAGCAGATTAGAAAGAGTAAGGGGCTAATATCTGTCCTGTGGAGGAGTCTCTGCCAAGAGGCTGTTTCTCTGGCTAGAGCACAGCAACTATATGAAACTTAGTCATTAAGTCCTCACTTCATATGACTTCAGGACTTGTATGTCCTATATTATTTAGCAACTCTTTCAATGAAGCACAGAATATTTTCTGAGGTCATTTGTCTCACTTAGAAGGGCCATTGGACTGAATGGTTGAAGAGGATGGAATAAGGCAGGAAGAGGCTTTCAGAAAAGAAAGGAAAAAGTAGAGACCTTTAGCAAATGCTCCCTGATCCCAGATAGAGCAGTGCCAGAAAGAGGGCAAAAGAAGGCAAAAAACATCCTAGAAAATGAATGGCATCTTATAGCTAGCATAGAGGGAAGGGAGGGGTGGGGGTGGGTGGGGGGTAAAATTAATAACAGAGTGTGTGACAGATACCATTGCCCTGTGTAAATGCATGAGCGCACAGATGGTGTGACTCTACTTTGTGTACAACCAGTGAAACAATAGCTGTACTCCATTTGTGTTCAATAAAAAAAAATAAATTAAAAAAAAAAAAAAGAAAATGAATGGCATCAAAAATGAAGAGTATTTTTTTCTGAGTATCTCAAAATAAGGGTTAGGAGAGTATTTGCAGAAGATGAAAGGCTTATTTATATCTTCCGCCTCTCCTCTTGTGAATAGTGTTCACTTTAAACTGCTTGCTTATGTATTGTTCACTCTGTGGATTAGCTGCTGCCAATTTAGAATGCCAAAATCCAGCATTCTGAGTCTTATAACCCCATGATTCTCATTAGCAGATGTACTAATTTTATCATTAATCCAAGCGAAATTCCAGACATTCAAACTGCAGCAAAAATTATATGTACAAATATCCTATATCCCAAAGTCAAATATAAATGAACTGAAATAATTGGTTCTTTTTGAAGTTCTGTAAGTCTTCTCTAATACCACAAAAAAATCAAGGATTGTTTGGCATGCAGGATGGACCCTATCAGATAAAGGAGAAAACAACTAGTAAGTGAGGCTTTAACTAATTTGATGATCTTTGATGCCAACAGGGTATCCAATCCTCTTAGTCTCTCAAGAGTACTGAAGGATTCCCAAATATTATAGCTGCATGCCAGAAAGTTCTTCATTTTCTCTCTTGGACTTACAGCAAAAGAAGACATTCCAGATATCTAGGAAAAAATAGCTTTGACCTTGTGGTCCTGTAAGCAACCTAAGAAACGTGTCTGGGAAATTAGGCTTATGTTACATACAAGCTATAAGGCAAATGTGCACCAATGAGTCTCTGGGCACCACCTAGTTGAAGCAGAAATGTGGAATTTGATATGATTTCTGTTTCTTCCTGTGGAGGCAAGGTGGAAACTTCAGTGTTTCTTTCTCTGCTCTATTAGTGAAGTGTGCTACCAGTATGACCCCAGGATCAGTTAGGGATCCCTAACATTGTGATATAATCTCCCAGCCAAGGTAGACTCTGTTCCAAATCCAGGCCAGAGTTAAGTCCAGGACTCATAGACAGCTCCTGTAACTGTAAGATGAGATTCACACTTTCTGGTTTTTGCCTGGATTTAGAACCGGACTTAGGGCAAGATCAAATCAACCTATCGCAATGCCTTTTCTAGGATCACTTTGGCTTCATTCATTGTTTCCTAGGTACTCACAAGAATTCAGAGACAGAAAAAATAATGGTCACTAACATTTTGCTGGTGTCTGGCAGTTTTCAAATAATTTCATTTTTCTATACTTTCTTGTTTAGAATTTATCAAGAACCCACCATGTTCTAGGATCTATACTTGTTTATATATTACATAATATAACACCATGTCAATCCTGCATGTTGGGTCTGAGTCTTTTCATTTTACAGATGAATTTACTGATAAGAACTTAACTTAGCAAAGATCCTAAGGCTTATGAATTGTGGAATCTGTATTTCCGTCAACATTTGCCTGATTCCAGAATGTGTGCCAGTTCCACTACATACTGTGGCAACTCCTGTGGGTGAATTGATTCAAGAACAGAGTGATATAGCCTAACACATATAAGCTATTTTTCTCTGTATCTTACTTAACTTGATTAATTTGTACTGCCTTTTTATGCCCCAACTTGTCCAGAGCTGACTTCACTAATCTTGCCATTTACAGGATTAGTTCTGACCCAGATAAAGTATAGAAATTATTTAAGCCAGTAGTGGCAAAGAGTTTTCATTTCATCCCAATGCTGATAGATTGGCAATAACTACTTGGAGCACTTTTTGAAAAGGCTTATATGGTGGCATCCAGGAACAGGTGCTATGATCAATACTGATGGTTTTAATAGGCAAAGGAGAAAAGGCCCATGTGCAATATATTTCCTTAAGCATTAAGCATTAACTTAAGTATTCTTAAAGGCTTGCCTGCTGGTGAGAGCAGAAGTTTATGTGTATACCCATAAAACATATTTACAATTTTTGAAAGACTTTCTCATGGTTTTGATAATGAATCATTATGGAGTTCCATGAGTTAGTACTCACTGCTTCACTCATCCTTCAATGTCAATACCTGACCCCCACCCTATTCGCTCATTCTGATGGGGCAAAATTGTTTCATCAACTTCTAAAAGATGAATTCTTCTCAAATTTTGCATCCATCTATAGGACTGGCATTGAACTTCAGTCCCCAAACCATATTCTTATATATTCCCTAGTTCTTTTAGGGATAAAATCTTGCCTTGCTTTTCTAATTCTTTTCCCTGTCCTGTGAGTGAAACCCTGCATCTAGATGACCAATGATCACATATATGGATATTGTGTACATGATTATCTAACAGCCCTATTTGTATATCTTTCTCAGAGACTATGCTTATACTCAGAGATTTGTCTGGTGATCAATAAGCCACAGTTGACTGCACAAGGAAAATGTGTCTGATTTTGACCCAATCAATCCATTAGTTAGGTAGAAATGAATGTTTCTTTCTTGATATTATTTGGAAGAATAGAGAACGTGAGATTACAGAGAGTAGGGAATCTACACAAGTCATAAGAAACTGTTACAGAACCAGCTGAGACATGTGGGAGCTGAGTTAAGAGAGAACAAATTGTCCTAGTCTGTTCTTGCTGCTATAACAGAATACCAAAGATGGAAAATTTCTAAATGACAGAAATTTATTGCTCACACTTCTGGAGGCAAGAAGTCCAAGATCAAGACACAATCAAGTCTGAAATCTGATGAAGGCCCATGTCTCTTACTTGGCACCTTCCAGCTGTGTCCTGACATTGTAAAAGAGAACACACTATTGGAAGTCTCATTTACAAGGACACTGATCCCATGCATCTTCTAATCACCTCCCAATGGCTCTGACACTTAATACCTTAGCATTGATTATTAGGTTTAAAACATAGGAATTTGGGATCTACTCTGACATTCAGACCATAGCACAGATACTATGAGAAAATGCAAGAAAACAGTCAGTGGAGAATTCAGTGCAATAAATGAACAGGTATAAGGAGAATTGAGAGATCACCCTGGAGTGGAGTCTGAGAGAGAGATAGCAGCCCCCATTCCTGGCTTGCTAAATCCTGCCCCTGGTCATCATGAAACTTTGCCATAATTAAGTCAAATGGATTCTCTGATATTCTCCCATGTTCTTTCAGCATTATTTTCATGATGGCTTATAATCAAGTGAGTTTTCATGGTTTACTATTTTCTATCACTAAAGACATTACTGAAACACTGATCATGAAAACTTCCCATCTAAAATCTGCATTTCCAGGTTTTACATCTTGCTCAAAATTTTGTTTTTGAATGCCACTTAGTTCTATTTACTTATTTTCAAATCAAAAATTGCCTTATATCAGAGATAATGTGCATTGACCAAAGTCTAGATTTCTATTTTGATCTCAGCCTCCACCATATCTGTCCTAACCTTGTGGGCAGATACAGTATTAGATCCTATCCTTTGGTTCCTAAAAATCTTGGTACATGAGAATTTCTGTGATACAGAAATGTAAATTCCAAATATGTTAGGGTACTGTATAAATAGCACTGATTCATAAATCATGTTATACTTGATCTATGTAACCTTGACACTTTGAAAATTATGGAGTGAATCTTAGAAAACAACAAAATTGTAAAATTGGACACATCAGATACCATTAAGATAATGGGTGCATATCAAAGTTAGGATCCAGACCCGATCCTGAGAATTTAGGAAACTAATTTTAATCAACAAAGTAATATATTTATGTAGTATACAAAAATCAAAGGACACTAAAATATGTATAACTGGGGCTGGAGTTATGGCTCGGTGGTAGAGTGCTTGCCTAATACACATGAGGCACTGGGTTCGGTCCCTAGCACCATGTTAAAAAAAAAATACTAAATAAACAAAATAAAGATATTGTTTCCTTCTACAGCTAAAAAAATTTTTAAAAATATGTATAACCAAAAACAGTAACCCTTCTTCCTACCTTTCTGCCTTTTCTATAAAGTGGGAAGTTGTGCCTTTATAATAAGTCTGTTGAATAAATATATTAGCATAGCATTTGACTTATAAATATTTAATCATATCTACCTATCCATCATTAATATTAAACTATGAATCCTAGCAAAACCTGTAATGCAAGATAACTCATTTCCATATTTAGCAGAGATCTTCAAGAATTTAATTTTTCCCCTTAGTTAATGAAAATGAAAAGCCTGAAGGCATTGAGAAATGAACTAGCTTATTTCTTTAACCAAATGGAGACAAACTGATTAGAAGATGAAAACTTTTCCCTCTTTCCTCCCTCCCTCTGTGTCCTGAAGGACCCCACTGGTAAATATGAAGTTGTCAAGTATAAGGCACAGAATATGATGATTTGACCACTGGAGAGAGGTTTACCTAGCAAAGGACCACACTGAATATCAAAGAGAAACTTCCCTTTCACTTTCTAATTAACATTCTTCTTGCTTAACAAACACCAAACAATTATGAGACAGGAAGTCATCTGCTTTTGTAATTTGATCTTGCCTTCAGATTATCAGGTGATAAATTTGTTATAAGAAATGATAAAAATTGTAATTCTTCCCATCCACACAAATACATAAAACCAATTTCCCTGTTCAGGATCCTGAGGAATAAACATGCCAAGACAGAAAGGCTATTTATCATGGCTGTCATAATTAGGTCCAATTGGGGAAGTGAATTCCCATCTGCAAATGACAAACTTCAAGTTCCAACCCAGCAGCGCCATTTTGCAGGACATGTCTAATAACCTCCAATCATTTATCACTATTCCCAAAGGCCAAAATCTTCAGAGGCAAGGCAGGTGTTCCTCATTCCAGTTCACTAAACTAAAGTTATAGCCAACATTATACCAGTATGAAGATACTGCCTGGTTTCTGATATAAGTGCATTTTCAAATAAGATCCCCCCACCCTCGGGTTTTTCATTCTTTTTTTCCTTCTTAAGCATAGGAAGTTCATAAAATTATTGAGGTAACTTTTTTTGAATTTTGATTTTCCAAGTAGCCAATTAGTCAATTGCTAACTTTAGCCAAGGCATACACATGTGAATGAGACATTAGAAGACAAGGGGATCAAAGAAACCCCAGGTATCCCCATTCCACTTCTGCCTTCACAGTGAAAGGCAGGGAACAATCCATGGTAGGACCAATTGTCTGACAAACCACTAGTTAACAGGCTTTGTGCACTGTTTGGACTTACAAACCAAAGACAGAAATGACAGTTCTGCTTAATGATCATAAAGATCATTACTTCAGTTAACAGAAAGGATTGTTTATTGTGTATGTGGTAACAGAGGAGTTGGTGGAAAGATTCTATTTAATGAGATATTCTAATAAACTAAGAAATACCTTGAGTTTCACTTCCTAGGGTCAAAACTTTTACTTAAAAGATGCCTGCTTCCTTTATAATAAATTGTTTAGTAACTGATTTATGATTTAGATAAGAAAAAAAATGGAAGGAGCTGTGTACTTGACATCAGCCTACCAGCTACAAACTAACTGGATGTACGTAGGTCTCTCGATATTTCTAGACTGTTAATCCTTTTTATTATTTTTATTGGTACATTATAATTACACATAATAGTGGGAAACAGTATGCCATATTTGCACATGTGCATAATATAATTTGATCAATCAAATTCCCCAGTACCCTTTTGTTTCTCTCCCCTCCTCCCTCCCCCGATCTACTTGTTTTCCTCTACTGATCTCCATATTATTATTAATATTTTAATTAGTGCATTATAATTATATGTAAGTAGGATTCCTCATGGTATATTTGAACATGGGCTTAGCAAATTTTGGTAGATTTTGTTCTTCAATACTTCCCATGTCTTCCTTTCCTCCCTCCATCTGAATCCCCTTGCTCTACTGTATTGGTTTCCCTCCTATTTTCATGAAATATCACCTTTAAAAATTCTTATTTATTTCTAGTTTCTGCATATGAGAGAAAACATTTGATGCTTGACTTTCTGAGTCTGACTTATTTTGTTTAGCATGATATTCTTCATCCATTTATCAACAAATGACATAATTTCATTCTTCCTTATGGCTGAGTAAAACTCCATTGTTTTCTTTATCCATTCCTCTGTTGATGGATACCTAGGCTGGTTCCATAACTAAACTCTTCTGAATTATGCTGATGTAAACATTGGAATGCCAGTATCCCTGTAATATGCTGTTTTTGTGATTTTGGATAAATATCAAGTAGACTAACTGGTTCATGTGATGGGATTTCTTCTTTTGTAGAGATAACTATCACTACACTGTCCTTATGAGAAACCAGAAAGACAATACATGTGTGGTTTTACTAGTTTTATATAACAGAAGAAAACAAAAGCCCAGAAATGACGAATGACTTTCGGAAACAATGTTCAGCTTGATTCATGCAACTAATACATATCAGAGTCAGAATGTGAACTCTGTTAGAGTTGACTTCCGATATAGTGTTCATTCCCACTATGCTTTATTAATCTCCTGTTTTCTAAGAATAGTACTAGATTTTGGATCTGAAATGTCCCCTAAAGGCCCATGTATTAAAGGGTTGGTCCTCAGCTTGGTGCTTTTGGAAGTGGTGGAACCTTTAAGAGATAGGGCCTAATGGAAGGAAGTTAAGTCATTGAGCATGTGACCTTGAAGTAGATATTAGGTCCCAAACCCTTTTTATTTCTGTTTCCAAGCCACCATGAAATGAACAGGCCTCCTCTGCCATATTTTCCTGCCATGATATTTTATACCGTGTTGCCACAGATCCCAAACAGCAGGGTCAAGCAACCATGGACTCAAACCATTACCCAAATTAAATCTTTCCTTCTTTTAAGTTGATTATCTCTGGTATTTTGTCACAGTGACATAAAACTTACTAACAGAGAGGAATCCAATCAAATGCTTTTAATAGTTCAAGTGGATAAAAGGATATCATCTCCTGGACATTGCCATAGCCCTACTGGCAACTTTCAATCACTGCACTTAATTAATTGTTAACTACTTTTATGTCAGTTTCTTCATTAGATTGTGAGCCCCTCAAGGCCAGAGATCATGCTTTATGGATATTTCTATCCCAAGAATATTTTCTAATGCTCTGCAATACATTAAGCACTCAGTCAATGCCTTTTGTAAGAAAAGAAGGGAAGCAGGGAGGAATATATGATTCATAAGTCACTCTGGGCTCTATCCCTGCCCTTACTTCTTTTGTGTAACACTGGAAATAATTCTGACTCTTTGAACTTTCTGAGGTTGTAAGTTCTGGATAAATGGGAGTTTACAATGAAGCCTAACTAATCTGAACTTCTTGAATGTTTTAGTGATAAAGCAAGCAATAAGCCCAGCCAACTCTCAGGCCATGTATCAACTAATCAATAGGAATGTTCAGTCTACACCAAGATTTTCTAACAGCTGTCAAGGCTGACTAATCAGTGATTGTTCAAAAATCACACTGAGGAGAAAGCCTTTCTCTTCTCCTGGGGATTTTGTATAAGTAAAGACCTTGGGTAGAAATTTAAAGATTCAATTCTCCAATGATCTAATTATTAAGAAGAGGACTATTTAAAGTGAGGAAGCAGAAAGGAGGAAGAGGAAACTGAGGGACTTAATCATGCTTGTTTCTTCTATACAAACATATATAAAACATATCAGAACACTGACTCATTAGATTGTCTCTCAGGACTGTGAGAGTGGAGAAGGGAGAGATGCTTAGGAAATTAGAATAAGGGATATGTAAGCTCCAGAGACAGTAGTGATGTACGGCGATTACTTTTCCTGTAGCACATGAATAAAAAATTCTCAACAGCTGTGTCCTCTTTAAAATATCCCATAACAGCTATAATGAATTTAAATCACTGAGTATATCCCTGTCCCCTAACCATGCTGAGTCTTAGCTCTCTTTGTACAATCTCCCATTTTCAAACTCCCACAGTTCAATCCTACTTGTAATCATGGTAAAAGTTCTTTCATTGTTTACATCAAAAACAGTAATTTTCCCTAGATTTACTAGTTCACCTGTTTCAAATTCCATAAAGCTCAAGCTTAGGATCAAATATCAGAGGACAAATGATTTTTAAAATTTTGTTGTTTTTATAAACTCAAACTAATTAAAATATGTTAAACATCTTTAATTTAGAGTTATATATGTTCATTATTTTGATTTAGAGTTATTTTTAATCCTTCATTTAATCATAGGTATTTAAAAATAATAATAGGAAATTTTTGGAGGGTAGGAGGCAAGAGTAGCTACAATTTGTCATCCAGTGGGAAAGGGTGGAAGTTGGCAAAGGGAAAGTATGGTGAGGAAGTATGAGTAGATGTTTTAAGATTTTATTCTTGATGAAACTTTAGAGAAGATGTTTCCTTATCCATCATTTAAGAAACAGTATGGATACGCTCCACCCTTTTCCCAAGTGATTAATGTGTTGCTCACCTCCATGAAATAGATTCTCATGATATTGGAGTGATTCAAGTAGCAAATATTTTCAAGAGTCTATCTACTATCCTGAGAGTAGGTGTTCCTTCCTTGAACACAGTTTATACTCTAGAGGAATAGGATTATATTCATTTTGCAGCACATAGATAATGCCTTTAATCAGTTTGTGAAAAATAGTTCTATGATCTCTACCTTAAGAGTGAATAACATGAGATTATATTTTTTAAAATCCCATTTTGTTGTGGGATTTTCATGGGTTGTCTTATTTAATCTTTGGGAAAAAAA
>JAJEJO010048054.1:0-44724 GCA_020662805.1 Glaucomys volans
GATGCTCCTCCTCTTCTTCCTCCTCCTTCTGTCCCTCCCTCAACTGTTAATTTGCTGATAAGATTGTTCTCAGCTTGGAATTCCCAAGCTGATCTGACACTTGTTTTTCAGGAGTGACTGCTCTCCATACAAGTCAAGCAGCAGTTTGCAAGTCAATACTTCAACTCAAAACTGCCCTACTCTTAGATGTATACAACAGTTCCAACAGAACTAAAAGACTTGGGCCACCTCTGGCTCCCCACCCCAACCAGGCAAAACATAATGTATGTTAACAGAGCTTTGACTGTCTCTCCATCCTTTACACTGCTCACCTTTCCCCAGCTTTGCTGCATGTAACTTCTTTCCCATTTTTGGACTCCATTATCCACTGAAGGAAAGCAACTATTCCAAATGTGTATAATAGCCAAATGGCTATTTAGGACACATTCTGAATAATGCTTTTACTTCATATATAAAAATTGGTATGCATTTTCATATATCTTTTTAGAACAGTAATTTGTTGTATTGCTATGTATTAAGAGTCTTAAGTCTATAATTAGCAACTTCACTTCTAGGAATTTAAAATGTAATCAGAAATATGGACAAAAATTTGAGCCTTTTTTGTTGCAATACTGTTTGTCAGAGCCAAAAAAATTACACCAAAACATACACTGAGGCAAATAAGTAAATGAAGATAGATTACAAGTAAGCAGTGATAAAAATCATACTAATGAAGAGATTTTATGCCTCAAAGGAATTTATGTAAAGTTTTATCATATCTAAATATCAAATTATATTCATAGGATAAAGTATGGAAGAATTAATTGTGGGTGGTGGTTTTCTTTTTGATATTTACCATAGGAATTCAATATTCTTGGAATACTGAAAATTAGTTTAAATGCACATGCTTTATATTTAAGGTGTAGTTTAACTTCCCTTTTGTTAGAACCTGCTGGTATAATGTTTTTACTTAGGCATTTATTGATACTTGTTAGAAGAATGGGGTAGAAGAAAGAGAAACAGCAAATACACCTCAACATTTTATAGAAAAAAAATATACACACAAAGGCACCCAACATTACAATGCAGTGTAAAAGTTTGTTTTTAGAAAAACAGTGCATGTTTTCTCAAAGTAATTGATAATGTTAACAATTCCTTCCTCAAGATTTATCCCAAGGAATTAAGCAAAAGTAGAAAAAGATAAGATGTATATAATGGTGTTCATTTGAGAATTATCTGTGAAAGTTCTGTCAGTTATAAATGAATATGTAAAAAAAATCAATACTCAAAGTAGCAGTTATGACTGCTAACATTATGGAGAATATTTCCATTATAGTATTAACTTTAAAAAATTTATAATGTGTATATACCAATATTACATTGCTATCATATTTGTGTTCTATTACTTGTTATATCTATAAATACATATACTTTTGTTTTTAATATATGTGTATGTATGTTTAATATACATATGCATACATATATGTGCAAAGACAAAAGCAATGGGACAAATTTAAGGTTTCATAAAATTGTTAGTACTGTTTGTAAGTTTTTGGTAACTACTGGTCAAGACAGAAGAAAATGGTTGGGGTGTGTGTGTGTGTGTTCATATATGTGTGTGTGTGTGTGTGTGTGTATAAATATACATATATATATAATGAGTAAATAGCAAATGTCACTTCTCAATAATATATCACTATTCATGGTATGGAATGAGGGACCAATGGATTATAAACTTCAGAGCTAAATAGACCCCCTTAGAAACCCCTTACTTTCTTTGTTTTCCACTTGTTACAAACTGAAAAACTATGAAATATGATCCCCAAAATGCACTGCTCATCTTGTGGCAGCACCCAGTGATTATATCAAATCCATGAAAATGTCAGAAAAATGCCAAAATGTGTTGGTTATGTGGACTGTTAGTAGCTGTGCTCTGACAAACTTTTGCAGTCATTTTGAAGGAACCTGAAGATTATCATGAGGAATTTTGTAGCAAAATGACCATTAAATGGGAAATTAGCCATGACACCTATGAAGATTTAAATCAAGTGCATAGTTCATGCACATTTCTATAACTTTTGGAAATACCATTTTATACATTAAGGCTTTCTCTTTCTATATTTAAGTTCCTCATTGATTCTAAGTAGGTAATAATGTTAACTCTTTGTTTCCATTGAATCATTTACTCCAACTACTAACATTAATTGTGCTAAGGTCTCTTAGCTCTCTAACAGTGAAATCTCAATGAAGTAAACCATTAATTTATAGTAGGGAATCCTTTATGGTCATCCCAGTTATACCTTACAAACATAATTTCAATCATTCAGCAAAAGTCTCTGGCATTACACAAAGCCAGAAAGATTTGGTAGAAACAAAATCTTGGCTTTAATTGAAGGTAAAGGAGGTAACCATGGTAACCAAATGGTAACAACCAAGGAAGAAAATGGAAAAAGACTACATGTTTATAGGCTTGTATGTGTGCTTATTTAGTTCCGTTCAAATTTGTAATATTGCTTAATAGTTAAAATTCTAGAACCAGATGGACAGTTTCTAATTCCATATCTACCACATATTATCTAACCATGTCCAGTTACCAATCTGTCTAGATTCATAATCTGTAGAATAATCTGAGAATTAAATTACTTAATGCCTTACTAGTACATGGGAGGCACTCAGGAAGAGTCAACATTTATTATTAATATAAAATCTTTATTGAGTACCTCTTATGGTAAATTTCTTAGCAGATACAGTGCATTTGACACACCCTAAGCAATTGGATGGTAATTCATACAGTACTGCAAGGTAAAATGCATACATCTAGAAAGGATGAAAAGAAGACTCATGGATGTTGTAAGTGGGGAATGATGTTAGTTTTTGTAAAGTAGTAAATTTTAATAACATGGAATTTATATGGATATTAAAGACTTGCTAATGTCTCAACTAATGGTTATTAGGTATTTGAGGAAGAAGCAACACAAACAAGAAAGTACAAGTTTCTTTGGAACACATCAAGGCAACTAGTTACTCATTTAAGTACAAAGGGAAAAAGAAACAGAATAGAAAGGTCGAAGGGCATCTAGGTTGGTTCCACAGTCTAGTTATTATGAATTGAGCTGCTATAAACCTTGATGTGGCTGTGTTACTGTAGTGTGCTAACTTTAAGTCCTTTGGGTATAAACCAAGGAGTGGGATAACTGGGTCAAAAGGTAGGTCCATTCCAAGTTTTCTGAGGAATCTCCACACTGCTTTCCAGAGTGGCTGTACAGATTTGGAACTCCACCAGCAATGTAACAGTGTGTCTTTTTCCCCACAGCCACCCCAACATCTGTTATTGTTTGTGTTCTTGATAATAGCCATTCTAATTAGAGTAAGATGAAATCTTGGAGTTGTTTTAATTTACATTTCCCTAATTACTAGAGATGTTGAATGTTGAACACTTTTTCATATATTTATTGATCGCCTGTTTATCCTCTTCTGTAAAGTGTCTGTCCAGATCCTTGGCCCATTTATTGTTTGGGTTCTTTGTATTTTTGGTGTAAAGCTTTGTAAGTTCTTTACAAATTTTGGAGATCAGTACTCTATCTGAAGTGTGTGTGGTAAAGATTTTCTCCCACTCTGTAGGCTCTCTCTTCACATTATTGGTTGTATTTTTGCTGAGAAAAAACTTTTTAGTTTGAGTCCATCCCATTTATTGATTCTTGCTTTGATTTCTTGTGCTTTTGTGGAACCAACCTAGATGCCCTTCAACAGATGAATGGATGAAGAAACTGTGGTATATATACACAATGGAATACTACTCAGCCATAAAGAATAATAATATTATGGCAGTTGCAGATAAATGGATGGAATTGGAGAATATCATGCTAAGTGAAATAAACCAATCCCAAAAATACAGAGGCTGAATGTTTTCTCTGATAAGTGGATGATGATACAGAATCGGGTTGGGGATGGTGGGAGGTGAGAGAAGAATGGAGGAACTTTAGATTATGTAGAGGGAAATGAGAGGGGGAGGGGCAGGGGTATGAAAAATGGTGGAATGAGACATGCAGCATTACCCTATGCACATGTATGATTACATGAATGGTATGAATGTACTCATGCACAACCATAGAAATGAAATTTGTACCCCATATGTGTACAACGAATCAAAATGTAGTCTGTAAAAATTAATTTTTTTTTTAAAAAAGGTAGAAGGAACCATATTATAGATGAGAAAGTACAGCCAATGTCTTGCCCTTTGGTCTTGTTTGTTTTGGTGGCACTGGGATCAACCAGCACTCTACCCCCGAGCCACATTCCCAACCCTTTGCCCTGCCATCTTATGTCTGTGCACTCCTTGAGCATCTTTTAGAAAATACTTGATATTCTGAAATAAACAAAACAAAAATGGACTATCTTATCAAGTTCTAGTTCTCCGAATAAATAAGGGCTTGGGCCCTTACCTGCAAGTTGTTAGCATCTTAAAAACATTCACCTTAGACTTTTTTGTGATGCAAATGTCTGCGAACTTGTGATGACCCTTGCAAATTGATTCATCCTGTGGGCTTTCTTACCCCATTAACAGCCTAGCTCTAACCTGGTGGTTTTGCGTTTATTTTGTTGTTGTTTTTAATACTTGCTAGGTTGTCTGTACAGTAAGCCTAGTTCATCCAAAGTGTAGACTCGCCTGAAACGATTTCATGTGAAAACACTTTTAAAAAATACAGTGACTCACTTTGAGCCTTCCTTTGACTTTTGATATCAAGCACGTTATGAGTTGGCAGAAGTTGCTGACAGCAGAAGAAGCAGTTGGAGGTATTTTAAGCAGAAGGCTACAGATGGGGAAGATTAATCTGACAGTGATGTAAGAATAGATTGCAATTCGCAAGTGCTTAGAGGCCAGCAGGCCAGCTAAGCAGCGCACAATTGGGAAACTGAGGAAAGAGTGCCCAGGAGGGCAGAGTGGAATTAAAAGAATCAAAGTTGAGAGACATTGAAAGTATAAGACTTGACGGTAGACTAGATGTGGAGAAGAAATGGTTAACACTAAAGCTTCACATCTAGATGACTAGAGAAATAATTAGGTCATTAAAAATGGGAAATTAAGAATTCCTGATTTCTGTGGTTTAGTTAGGGACCTGATAAGTTTTGTGAGTATCTGGGACATATTTGCCAATCTGTCTAACCAGCAGTTATGGGACTTGGAAAATATCTGCATATCATCAATATGCTTTAAAGGTTTCTCCATAAATGTGATACCAGAAGTGATAAAAGTAGGTGATATTAATGAAAGAATGACATATAAAAAAGAAGAGAGGGGGAAGGATTTACTTGATCGTGAGTATAAGTTTAAATGTGCAGAAATGTGTCTCATTTTACATTTTCTCATGTAAAAAAAATGAATGACCATAAGCCTTCTTCACAAACCCAAATGAAATGATGTATGTAAAAATAATTGGTGAAGTCCTCCATAAAGGCCATTGTCCTTGCTGCTACTGAGAAGGAGAAGAAGGTGGTCCATGAGACTGAAGTGGAAACTATGAAGGAAAGACAGGTGTGAACACTGTTACTAATGCAGAAGAAAAAGAGTCTCACTGCACAAGAGGCTCAGCACCCTGCAGTGTTGAGATTTGCCAGTCCTTGGTCACCTGGGAGGGCTTCTTCCATGTGTGTTGAGCTGGAAAAACAGTCCTTAAGGTGGAAAGAAGGTGAAGACAATTGGAAAATGGAGTAGCAGATTTTTTAAAAAATTGAAGTCTGAACATATTCTTATGAGAAAGAAAATTTTAGTGGGAGATAGAAATTATGGCATGGTAACATTTTAATGAAGACTAACAGGGAGAAATGTCTTAAATAGGCAAACATCTAATTCGACATTTGCAAATAAAATGCACCCATTTTACAGAAGGAGCTTACAAACAGTGCTGCCAGTACTGTCATATCATCTGTGCCTATTGTCTCTTCATTCCTCCTTAGACATTTTCCTTTTTCTATTGGAGATAGCTGCCTTCTTTTGAATCTAAAATCCTTTATGGGCATTATTTAATATTTAATTGAGCATTTAGTACTCCATTTCTTATGTCAGTCATTTTCCTTTCAAAAACTCCTGTGAATTGAGTTGGTATTTTCATGGGAAACACTATGAAATTATCAGCATACTGAGCTTAGGCTAACGCTGATTTTCTTAATGTTTCAGTATATCAACATTAGCATATGGAAGAGGTGTATTAGCAACAGATGAAAGGAGTAGGGGGGTCGTTGAATATGTCATTAGTTAACTTTTTAAAATTAAGCTTGTTATTTTGACATATTTGTAGATTCCCATGCAGTAAGATATAATACAGAGAGATCTTATTCACCCTTTACCTAGCTTTCCACAAAGAGAACACCTTGCAAATGATAATACAGCATCACAACCAAGGTATTGACATTGCAGAGACAAGCTACAGAGTGTGGCCTCTGTGGCAAGCATCCCCATGTTACTCTTTTACAGCCACCACATTTCCTACCACCTGCATCCCCTCCTTCAACAAGTAATGTGTCTACATTTCTATAATTTTGTCATTTCAAGGTTATGTAGATGAAATCATGTGATATGTTAGCTTTGGCCATTGATTTTTTTTTTTTTTTTTTTTTTTTTGCACTCAACCTAAATATCTGGGAATTCATTCAGGCTCTTACATGGTTTAATAGCTTGATATTTTTGAATACTGTTTCGTTTTTCACAGTATGGATGTACCGTGGGTTGACCATTCACTGTGAAGCACTGATCTCTGGGTTGTTTCTAATTTGGGACTGTGACAGATAAAACTACTCGATACATTCAAGTACTGGCTTTTATGTGAATATAGTCTGTGATTTCTCTGGGATAAGTGCCAAAGAGGGCAACTGCTGGATTATGTGGTAGTTGTATGATTAGATTTAAAAAAAACCCTGTCAACTGTTTTCACATTTATAAAACTACACATTCATCACCAATGCTTTCCACAATTTTGTGTTGTTACTATTTTTTTAAAATTTTAACCATTGTTATAGGTGTATAGTGATACCTCATTCTGGCACTAGTTTATATTTCCGTAATGATTAATGATGTTGAAGACCAATCTATATGCTTATTTACTATCTGAATATCTTCTTTAGTAAAATGTGTCTCTCCTTTGCCCTTTTATCATTAAATTGTTTGGATTTCTTACTGTTGAATCTTGAGTTCTTCATTATTCTAGATACTAGTTCTTTGTCTAATATGTGCTTTACAAATATTTTCTTTCAATCTGTACTTTGTTTTTCTGTGTTATTAACAGAGTTATTACAAAGCCTACGTTTTTAATTCTTAAAATTCCATTTATCAATTTTCCTTTCTACAAATTCTGCCATGTCAAAGAACTCTTTGCTTGACTCCAGGTCCAGAAGATTTTCTCCTATTTTTCTCTAAGATGCTATCTATTTAGATTTTATATCTAAGTCCACAATAAGTTTTGAGTTAATTTGTGCAAAATATGTAAAGTACACGTTGAGGTTCTTTCTTTATTTTTGCCTGTGGATAGCCAATTACTCAAGTGCTATTTGTTGAAAAACTTTC
The DNA here is from genome assembly GCA_020662805.1 of Glaucomys volans. Classification (NCBI taxonomy): domain Eukaryota; kingdom Metazoa; phylum Chordata; class Mammalia; order Rodentia; family Sciuridae; genus Glaucomys; species Glaucomys volans. Next base: position 7,538 of record JAJEJO010048054.1, read on the forward strand.
TTCCATTTAGTTGTATCTTCCACTTAATTGCATTTGCACCTGCACAAAATCAGCTGACCCTATTTCTATAGATCTATTCCTGAGTTCTCTATTCTGTGCAATTGAAATCATAATTTTAAAATGCCTGGAAGGATAATCTACAAAAGTCAAGGTAGTTTCATGAAGAATTCTACCAAAGTTTATTTTAGAAAATAGAAAAAGAATGAGCACTTTCCAATTGATAAATATATTTTTTTTAAAAATAGGGCTTATTTTTTAAAACAGCTTTACATTCACAGAAAAATTTAGAGGAAAATGAAGTCCCCTTTCTCTCACATACGCAAAGCCTCCCCCATTATTTGCATTCCCAGATAGAGTGGCACACTTGTTACAGTTGATGAGCCTGTATTGACACATTATCACCTGAAGTTCATAGTTTACATTGGGGTTTATTTTTTATTTTGTATATCCTACAAGTTTGGACAAATATATAGTGACAAAATATACAGAGTAGTTTGTCCTAAAAATCCTCTGTGCTCTGCTTATTTATGCCTTCAATTTCCCCTGCCCCCAATCTTTGGCAACCACCAATCATTTTGAAATCTCCATAGTTTGGGCTTAACTTAAACATCACATTGTTAAAGTCATACAGTATGTAGCCTTTCACATTGGCTTTTTTCACTTAGCAATGTACACCTAAGTTTCCTTTATGATTTTTCATTTGCTTGACTGCTCATTTCTTTTTGGCACTAAATGATACCTCATTGTATGGATACACATTTATCCATCTACCTACTAAAGGACATCTTTCAGATTTTGACAATTATAAATAAAACTGCTATAAATATCCATGTGAGGTTTTATTTATTTATTTATTTATTTGTGTGTGAGTATCTGTGTGTCTGTGTGGACATACATTTCAGCTTCATTGGGTAAATGTCAAGGAATATGATTGCCAGATCATACAAGGATGTTGGTTTTATAAGCACCTGCCAAACTTCCAAAGTAGCTGTGGTATTTTTCCTTCCTATAAGCTGTGAATGAGAGTTTCTGTCACTCCACATCCTTGCTAGCATTTTGTATTGTCAGAGTATTTGGCCAATTTAACAGATGTGTAGTGGCATCTCATTGTTGTTTTAATTTGCAATGCATTGATGACATATGATATGGAGCATCTTTTCATATGTTTATTTTCCATCTATATCCCTTCTTTAGTGAGGTAGCGTTAAAGTCTGACCTTTTAAAAAATTGGGTGGTTACCTTATGGTTGCGTTTTAAGAGTTATTTGCATGTATTAGATAACTGTATTTTATCATATAGTCTTTTTCAAGTATTTTCTCTGTCAGTGACTTGTCTTTTCATTTTCTTGACAGTGTGTTTGAAAAGCAGAAATTTTTCATTTTTTCCAGGTTTACTGAGGCATAATTGACAAAACTGTATGTTTAAGGTATAAATGTGGTTACTTTACACTGCACATATTTAATGTGTACGGTATAACATTTTGATAGATGTAGAGTCTTGTGCCTTATAATGAAATTTTAGTCTATGACTAAACACATACAAGATAGTGGTCCCATAAAATTATATTGCCTAGCAACGCTGTAGCCATCTTAAGTTGTGTAAGTAGACTCTATGATGTTTGCACAATGACAAAATTGCTGAATGATGCATTTCTTAGAACATATATTCATCATTAAGTAATGCATGACTGTACATAATGAAATGATTATAGTTAAGCAAATTAACATATTCATCTCACATAATTACTTTTTTGGTGAGGAAAATACCTACTTTCTTAGCAAACTTTCAGTACACAGGATGGTATTATTAACTGTGGTCATCATGCTGTACATTAGCTCTTTAGATGTTTTTTTTCCTACATAATTGCAACTTTGCATGCTTTGGCTAACATAGTCCCATTTCCCCCACCACCCCACTCCCAGTAACTACTATTCTCTGTTTTTATGTGTATTAGACTTTTCAAGATTCCATATATAAGTGACATCATGCAGTGTTTGTCTTTCTTTGTCTGACTTATTTTACCTAGCATCATGTCCTCCAGGTCCATCTGTGTATTCACAAATAAAAATATCTCTTTCTTTTTGCATTTGTGCTGTCAAAGTGAGTATACACCTCATTTTTAAAGTCTGAATCATATCACTTTGTATATGATATGTTACCTTTATCTATTTTCTGTCGATGGATACTCAGGTTGATTTCATAATTTGGCTATCATGAATAATGTTACAATGAACATGATAGTGCAGACGCAGATATCTCTTGGTGGTACTTATTTAATTTTCCTTAGGTACATATCCAGAGAAGAAATTATGGGATCATATGGTATTTCTATTTTTAATTTCTTGAGTTACATCTGCATTATTTTCCATAATGGATGTGCCAATTTATAATCCCACCAACAATTTATAAGGGTTTCCTTTTCTCTACATCCTTACTAACATTTGTTATATTTTGTGTTTTTAAATAACTATCAGGGTGAGGTGACAGTTTTGATTGCATTTCCCAGATGGTTAGTAATTTTGAGCATTTTTTTCACACACACATTAACCCTTGATATGTTTTCTTTGGAGAAACTTCCTATTAGGTCACTTGCTCATTTTTAAATGGTTTATTTGTGGGTTTTTTTTTTTATTAATAAGGTGTGAGTTCCTTATGTATTTTGGATGTTAATCACTTCTCAAAGATATGGTTTGCAAATATTTTCTTCCATTCCATAGGTTGACTTTTCATTTTGCTGATTATTTTCTTCATTGTGCAAAAATGGTTTAGTGTAGCTCCACTTTATTGTTTTTTTTGCCTGTGCATTTGATATCATGTCCAAAAAAAGTAATTGCCAAGACCAATGTCATTGAGATTTCCTCTGTGTTTTCTTCTAGGAGTGTTATAGTTTCAGATCTTATATTTAAATCTTTAATGCATTTTGAGTTGATATTTATGTATGATGTAAGATAGGGACCCAGTTTTCTTTTTTCTTTTTCTTTTTTAAATGGCATGATCTCATCAAGTAATGTATCAAAAACATTTGACAGGCTGGGCGTGGTGGCGCACACCTGTAATCCAAGCGACTTGGGAGGCTGAGTCAGGAGGATCGCGAGTTCAAAGCCAGCCTCAGCAACTTAGCAAGGCCCTAAGCAACTCAGTAGGACCCTGTCTCTAAATAAAATACAAAATAGGGCTGGGAATGTGGCTCAGTGACCGAATGTCCCTGAGTTCAATCCCTGGTTCAAAAAAAAAAAAAAAAAAAATTTGAAAATTTCAGCATCCTTGGAAGTGTAAATAAAATCTCTAAAAAAATTAAGAATAGAAGGTATCATTCTCAAATTAATAAAATGTATGAACAAAACCCTACAGCTAGCATTATATTTACTAGTACCAACAGAAACAGATCACTTTCCTCCTAAGATTAGGAACAACCCAAGAATCACAGCTCTTACCATTCTTCTTAAATATAGTGCTAAATGTTGTAGCCAATGTATTAAGACAAGAAAAGAAATAAAAGTCATCCAGATGAGAAAAATTAAAAACCATTAATATTAGCAAATTACCCAGTATTGTCTGCATAGCAAATTACAAGGAATCAACGAAGAACAAACAAAAACTCACCTGGAACTAACTTACTAGTTCAGCAGGGATACAAGAAAAGCACAATTAATCCCAACTCTCTCAGGCACAGAAGCCTTTGTTTTTTACCATTCTAGTGAAATGGACAGTCTCTTCATGTTCTTTTGGGTTGTATTCTGTTTTATGATTTAAAATGTAAGCTCCATTTTATCTCCCTTCAAGTGGCTTATCAATTTTCCCAACAGTTTCCTCTTTAAACTTATACCTAATTCTATTTATTGTAGTTCAAATTCTTACACATATCAGAGTCTGTATGTGGAAAGAGGGTCAAGCTGACTGCTCGTTGATTTCTGGGTAATGCTGTCCTGTGAGCCAAAGGGAAGAAATGAGGGAAACATGAGCTCCCACTTCCCTAAAGGCACAGTCTCCCCTATATTCTATGGTCAGCCATGTGGGTCACCAATTCAGCTTCTTGGCTTTTATACCAACAACAGACTCCTTCCATATTTTGGCAGTAGGATTTCCATCTTTCTTAGGTTTTGGTAATACTATGATTGTTTTTTCCTGAAGGGACATTTTCATGGATGTGGCTAAAGGATTTATTTGAAGATATAAATCCAAGTCCTTTTTTAAACAACATTTCATATTACATTTAAAAAACATGTTTGACATTTATGGGGACCCTGTATAGAAGTTGTGGCAAGACAGAGAGAAAGGAAGCAGGAGAAGGATAAACACAAAGGGTATTAAAGCCAAAACCCATATCTTGAATCTAGTTGTGACTTGGAATATGCACATGTAAATTTACATACAATTACTTACAAAGCAAAGAAGCAGCAGGTATATAATGATACTTTTCCAAAATATGTTAACTAGAACCAGTTCTATGGGATAATAACATCCTTTAGGTTGAAATAGACTTTGGACATGTTTGCTCTAAGTACACAGAAATGAAAAAATTTAGTCATAAAACATTTCAAAGCTTTGGATTTGCAAATTTATATTGTGACTCTCCAGAAGATGCAACATTCCCAAAACTTATTTCTTATATAATTGCATGGAACATCATGTGCAATCAGGTTTGTTAAAGGCTCAGATTCATAGGTGCTGATATATTCTATTTAAGAATACATAATGTTTACTATGTGTCAGATGTGATTTTAGGCAATTTGTAAGTATCATCCCATTTAATGCTCATAATACTATGAGGGAGGTAGTAAATTGTTATCCTAGTTTTATAGGAGAGGCAGCCAAAGCACAGAAAGTTTAAGCAATTTGACCAAGATCACCCGCTAATATGTGACAAATCTAGAATTGGCACCTAGGCAGTCTGGCTCAACAATTCGTGTTCTTCCCTCTATACCAATATGCAAAGTAACTTCTATTAACTCTACTGCTAGGGATTTAGGATAACTTTGGATAATTAAACTTTCTATTTAGCCAATTCTGGTTTTGACTATTGTTGCTAAAATGCTATTCATTTGCCTTCCCAGTTGAGCAGTTTCTTGTAATTTTCAGGGTATCATTGTAAGGAGTTATATTCATTATCAAGTGCCTCCTCATTTATTTTATAACTCTATTTGCACATGCCTTTTGTTAAATGTTTAGAATGCAAGGATGAATAAAAAGAAACTTTCAACCTCAAATTGCTAAAATTCTAGTGAGGATGGACTGGAGATGAAAGAAGATTCAGAGATGAGCTGAATCAGGCATTCTGTATTCTTTTTTTTCCCCACTTGTTTTATTGGTGCTTTATGGTTGTACATACTGATGGGATTTGTTGTTACCTATTTATACATGTACATACATAATATACGCATAATACATGTATAATACATAATATCATGTATAATTAATACATAATATAACACAATACACAATATAATTTGGCCAATATCTCACTCCCTAGCACTTTTCCCCTCCCTCTGGTCTTTGATCCCTTTCCTTTACTGATCTCCCTTTGATTTTCATGAAATGTGCCCCTATCTTTCTTTACATTTCCTCTCTGGCTTTTGCATATGAGAGAAAACATACCATCCCTAACCTTCTAATTTTGAGATGCATCTGTTTAATTCATGTGCCCAATTATTAATTGAGTTATTTGATATTTTGGTGTGAAGTGTTTTGAGTGCTTTATATAGATATTAATCCTCTGCGGAAGTGTAACTAGCAAAAATTTTCTCCCATTCTGTGGGTTCTTTCTTCACATTTCTAATTGTATCCATTGCTGTGCAGACGCTTCTTAATTTGATGCTGTCCAGTTTATTGACTCTTGGTCAAAGCTCTTTCCTGAGCTTTAGGGGTTTTATTACAAAAGTCATTGCCTGTGCCTGTATCTGGAGTGTTGACCCTACATTTTCTTCTAGGAGTTGCATAGTTTCTGATCTAATGCCTAGGTCTTTGCCCATTTTGAGTTGATTTTTATTCAGGTTGAGAGATAGGGGTCTAGTTTCATTCTTCTACATATCAATAACTAGTTTTCCCAGCACCATTTGTTTAAAAGGCTGTCTTTTCTCCAGTGTATGTTTTTAGGACCTTTGTCAAGGATCAGATGACTGTAGATGTGTGGGTTTGTCTCTCTGTCTTCTATTCTCTGTGTCATACCATTGCTCAATATATGTGTTTCGATGCCAGTACCTTGCGGCTGTTGTTACTACAGCTCTGTCTATAACTTGAAGTCAGGTATTATAAAGCCTCCAACATTGCTTTTTTGGCTTAGAATTGCTTTGGGTATTCTGGGTCTTTTATTCTTCCAAACGAATTTTAGGACTGCTTTTCTAGTTCTGTGAAGAATGTCATTGGTATTTTGATGGGATGGAATTGAATCTCTATATTGCTTTTGGTAGTAAAGCATTCTATATTCTTGAAGATATCTTATTGAATAGATTTTTGTTTTATTATTATCATTTGAAAGTCAAATATCATATAAATAAAAGACTATTGTTTATATATTGTTTTCTTCATTGTGATAGGTCCAAGTTAAGAAATCAGTTGACTGGAGGTCATGAGGGAACTTTGAATGTGGATGGTCCTGAATGTGAAGCATCTACTTGCTTGCCTATTTCTCCCACTGTGTGAGGGTAGGAATCTGCCCAGTGGAACAATGACTAACTCATGCGATGTATTGCATAGTTGTCTGTTGAAATAGATTTCATAAAAATGAAGTTTGAATTAAGATCAGTAGTCATTATGAAATGAGACAGTTTTTTCAACTTCTTTTTTACTATTTTTATTTTTTTAATTAGTTATACATGATGGCAGAATGCATTTTGATTCATTGTGCATGAATGGAGCACAACTGCTCATTTCTCTGGTTGTACATGATGTAGAGTCTCACCATTCATGCAATTGTACAAGTACCTAGGGTAATAATGTCAATCTCATTCCACAATCTTTCTCACTCCCTTGCCCCCTTCTCTCCCCACCCCTACTCTGCTCTGCCCAATCCAAAGTTTCTCCATTCGTTCCTCCCTGCCCCCCCATTATGGATCACATTCACATATCAAAGAAAACTCTGGCCTTTAGTTTTTTGGGATTGGCTTATTTCGCTTAGCATGATATTCTCCAACTCCATCCATGTACCTGCAAATTCTCCTTTAAGACTGAGTAATATTCCATTGTATATCTGTACCACAGTTTATTGATGTACTTACCTATCAAAGGGCATCTAGGTTGGTTCCAAAGCTTAGCTATTGAGAATTGAGTTGCTATAAACATTGATGTGGCTGCATAATTGCACTATGCAGATTTTAAGTCTTTTGAGTTTAGACCAAGGAGTTAGGATAGCTGGGGTCAAATGGTAATTCCATTCCAAGTTTTCTACAGAAACTCCATAGTGTTTTCCAGAGAGATTACACTAATTTGCAGTCCCACCAGCAGTACATGAGTGTACCTTTTTCCCCACATCCTCACCAACACTTACTGTTGCTTGTATTCTTGATAGTTGCCATTCTGACTGGAGTGAGATGATATCTTAGAGCAGTTTTAATTTGCATGTTTCTAATTACTAGAGATGAAATTTTTTTCGTATGTTTGTTGATTGGTTGTATACCTTCTTCTTTTGTGAAGTGTCTGCTCAGTTCCTTGGCCCATTTATTGACTGGGTTATTTGTTTTTTTGGTGTAAAAATTTTTGAATTCTTTATATATCGTGGAGATTAGTGCTCTATCTGATGTGCATGTGGTATAGATTTTCTCTCACTCTGTAGACTCTTCTCTTCATGTTATTGATTGTTTCTTTGCTGAGAAGAATCTTTTTAGTTTATATCCATCCCTTTTGTTGATTCTTGATTTTATTTCTTGTGCTTTAGGAGTCTTTCTTATTAAGGAAGTTTTTCTAAATCTTCTTTGTATAAGGATGTATATGCATTTACCACCTGCATACAGCATATGCTTCTGCTGTTTTAGATGAGGCTTATTCAGACAAAACTCTTATTCACAGTAGAGGTTAGTGTCTGGCCTGGTCATGCATAGCACAGGCCCCTCCCCTAACCCCTTAGGTTCTGGGTTTTGTTGTTGTCTCTGTTTTTACATTTAAGAATAGGCAATAATTCCTAGAAAATTTGGGATATGTTCCATATTATATATATTACCACTTTTAATAGGGCCCTCATATTCAAAATATATTGGACTAAAAATACAATTTAAATTAATTTAATTGAATTTTAACATTGCCTTGAATTAGAGGGTATCACAATCTCTCAGTGCCTAAGGTCATCATTTTATCATAATTAAATACAATAAAGGTACATATAGAGTAAACATAATCTAGTCTATTTTTAGGATAGAACTAACTATCCTAAAACCTAACTCTTTATTATCTGTAATTATTGAGAAAATCATATAAGTAAGAGTTACTTCATATGCTTAGATTTATCGTAACAAAATATTTGTCTCAACCTATTACACAAAAAGTAGACGGTGGAAACAATATACTGCAGACAATTACAGATACTGAAGAAATTAACTCAGCAGAAAAAAAAAAAACCAACTTCCTTTGTCTCTAAGTAAGTCAAATGCTAAGGCAAAAAGTTTATTATGTGGTGTATGTAAGTCTTTTTACTTTTATCTGTTTCCTGACTTGAATTATCTGTAAACAACTAAAGTGTCAACAAGATTCAGGCAGAAGGGCCTGTCTTATTAGTGTACATAAAAGTAGAAATATGACCACCTGATCAAAACTCCTTCCAAACCTTGTAGAGGTGCTATTTCCAGGGTGTGTAATGATTGATTTGAAATAACATGCTGTGTGAGATACCACTAAGAATCTTTTTTTCCTTTTCTTTTTTTCTTTTTTTTTTTTTTTTGGTACCAGGGATTGAACAGAGGGACACATAACTGCTGAGCCACTTCCCTAGCCCTTTTTATTTCTATTTTGAGACAGGGTCTGACTAAATTGCGTTGGGCCTCTCAAAGTTGCTGAAGGTTTCACTAAGTTGCAGAAGCTGGCTTTGAACTCACCATCCTCCTGCCTCAGCCTCCCAAACCAGTGGGATGACATCATGAAATATTATGAAGCTCCCTTGTCAAGCATGGCTAAAAAGCCTACTCCCAGGAACTCCCTGAATCACCACTGAGAATGTGTCTGCTGCGGATGGGTTTTGAGCAGCAGCTTGGTAACAGGTGACACTACCTGTTTGGAAACGAATGACAAACGAAGTGACTATCATGTGTGTCTGTGCTTGTTAGCCAGACATCATCATGTCACCTTAAACAGAATACTATTTAAAGCTAAGTAGGATTTAAATTTATTTCAATATACCCAGATTGCTTATATCCTTTCATTGCATTTGAAATGATTAATAGCCAGCAGCAAGGCTTGGTGAAGGGAGGACAAAGACTAGTACTGAATATCATTACTGACTTGGAATGGTAGAGATACATTTTCATTATAAATGCCCATAAAATAAATTTCCTAACAAAAACAGTTTCTTCTCTGTCTATACACTCCCCTGTAACTACTTCATTAAAAATTCCCTCTCCTTTTACTATAGGCTCAAGAGATATTTCCATGCTAAACCTCCTGACCCTGTAACAGGCCTGTTTTGCCTGTTTCAGTTCTTCCCACTCCCATGGAAGCGCCACGTGGGATCTTGCTTTTGGAGACCACTCCCATGTGAGACTTTGGTTTCCACTTCCCCATCCAAGCTACTCCACAGCCTTGAATGTCTGCTTGCTCCTGTTCTGGAACAGAAGTTCACACAGTAGGAACCTAGGCCATTTTTACTGTTGAGTGAAGATACTAAGTTCATAAACAGAAGGGCTCTTCTTATTCTAGTGCATGCACTGTGAGTCACTCTCCCTGTGAGAATAGAATACCCAGGACCCCCTGTGTGCCCAGTATTAGATGTTGCAGTTGTTGGCCAAAATCCAAACCCTAAAGCGACAAAGATGGAAACATGACATAGAGGAAGGAAGGAAATGACACTCTTTGAGTGAGGCACCCATTATAGTCCATGCTACATCAAAGTCTTTCTATTCCAGCATCAGCATTACCTGAGAGCTTGTTAGAAATGCACAACCTCAGGCCACACCCAGGCCTATTTGTCAGAAACTTCATCTTAACAAAATTCTAAGGAGACTCCTCTGTACATCAGAATCTGAGAAGGATGGAGGTAAACCAGTTTTAAAATTTTTTCTCATTTAATCCTCAAAACACTTTCACGTGGTTGGCATTATTATTCCCATTTTACAAGTTTGGGCTGTTAGGACTAATAAGGTGAAGTGATTTACTCCAACTCCTACTTTGTATACCACTGCCTCTGTCTACATGACAGGAGGCTGTCAGCAGCAGTGTTGACCAGGCTACATCACAGGACCTTCTGAACCTGGGGATCACTTGACAGCTGAGGAGCTACCAACTGGAAAAAAAGGAAAAGAAACGTGTGTCAATTACTTTCATAGCCAGGTGTAGTCAGAAAGAAAAGAATTTCATTAATTTTAATCACACCTCTATTTCAAACCAAAATGGTATTAACTTCTTTAATTTGCAACCCAAAATATTTATAGGGTTTGGATTTGGACAACCTTTAGCAACTGTCTTAAGCCAAACTCATCCTCAGATGTTGAAATTCTGCCATGATGGTAAATATTAAAAAAATAAATAAAAGGAGCACCTAAATCCAAAAGCAGTTCCAAAAGTGAAATTGTAAAAAATATTAGCAACACTTTGGAATTCGCATACAATCTCCTGCTACACAAATACTCATTTTTGTTTTCAAGTTCTAACACATGTAAGAAAAAATCATTAAAAAAAAAATCTCACAAATTTCTTAAAAGTAGCATGTTACTTTTGATCACAACTCATACATTCTCCGAAAATAAACAAACAAACAAACCAGGAATGAAGTAGTGGAGATTAAGATTAATGATTCTTTCAATAAGTCATTGTGGAAAATAAAACAAGTGCCACTACCCAACAGACATGAAATTTAACAAGGCACTCAAGATCAACAAATGGGAACTGGTCAGAGTATTCCAGTGGAAGGAAATCAATCAGGGTACAAATTTTCATTGGGGCTGCCTGTCAAAATGACTAAGAGTATGTGTTTGCAGAACTCTTGGAGCCATGAGACTGGGCACCGAGGAGGAGATTATTGTAGACCTTCAAAATATCAGCTTTCCGTACCAAAATAGCTTAGATTGATATCAATGCATTTAAAACTATATGGCAGATTAGAAGAAGGAAGCAGGAGGATTTCTGCTTTCTAAATAAATTCCACCAACTTTCTAAACTTTCAAAATAGATAAGAATGAATTAAAAGTCAATGAAGAGTTCATCTTTCCAACGGAAACCAAGTAACTGATATTCCAAAATCAGTTATCTTCAATCAGGTGCCATTAAAATTGCCTGTGGAGAGTTCTAAAATATAGTAACTTGTGGACACTGACCCCAGATTCTGAGGTGGAGTCCCAGTATGACAACAATGTGTAGGCAGGGTTGAGAGGGTTTTGTTTTGTTTTGTTTGTTTGTTTGTTTTGTGCTGTATATTGAATTTTATTTATTTATTTTTAATTTTTACAGACTTCATTTTGATTCATCGTACACAAATGGGGTACAAATTTTCATTTCTATGGTTGTGCATGGTGTACATTCATACCATTCATGTTAATCATACATGTACATAGGGTAATGATGTCTGTCTCATTCCACCATTTTTCATACACCCTCCCTCTCCCCCTCTCATTTCCCTTTTAGAGTTCCTGTCCTAGATAGTGCTAAAATAAAGTTTAAAAAAAATTGAAAAGGGTCTGATGTGTCCATTAAGGAAAATCATAAGAGTCAACAACATCAGGTTACAGCTGTGGTATCTTTGGAATTAAAGTTAACAAAAAGATGTAGACTTTAAGCATGAATAGACAGAAGCCTCTACTTACTGCTACTCTGATGTACTGAGCATTTGCATCCACAGTTGAAGATGGTAAGAAAGAAATTTTTTTCTTTCTTTATCCTTTTTTTTTTTGAGGTCTTTCCTTTACAAGGATGCTACAGTGAACCTCTATATCTATATATCTATATATCTATAGATATAGATATATATGAGTTCATGAGAATATTTGTATGGCGTATACTGAATCAAATACTCTATTCAATTTACTAAAATTGGTTTGGGTTATATGTATATTCATACATAGGTGTATGAGATATGTTCATCTGTAATTTTCTTTTTGTATGTATATGAGACACAGTAGTTTGTAATTTTCTTTCTTTTCCAGTAATCTTTGTCTGGTTTTTGGTATCAGAGTAATCCTGGCCTTGTATAATGAATTGGATGTTATAGTCTCTTCAGTTTTCTGAAAGAGTTCTTATAGAATTAATAGTTTCTTATATAAATATTTGGTAGAATTCACCAGTAAAGCTTTCTGACCCTTCAGTTTTCTTTAAGGGGTAGTTTCCAGTAACAATGTCAGAATCACACATACACACCAGTATGTATGGATATAAATATAAGTATTTATATACATACAAATTTGTATATATGCATTTGTATAAGTATTTGTATATACACATTTGTATATATATATATATACACACACAAATGGATATGTATATGGATACCAATATAAATATTTGTATATATACAAATTTGTATATATACATTTGTATAAGTATTCGTATATATACGTTTGTATATATACATGCAAATGTTAATGCTATCTATTTTTCTTAAATATGCTTTGGGCTTTTCATGTCTTTTAAAAAATGTGTCCATTACATCTAAGTTGTCAAATATGGAGGTATAAATTTATTTATAATGTTCCATAGAAATCTTATAATTTTGTCAACTCTCTAGTGAGGTCACTTCTTTGATTGCTAATATTGGTGTAGTTAGCCACCAGTTTCACATCTACAAATTCAACAGAGTTGGATCAAACTATTTCAGAAATTTCTCCCCCCCAAATTTAAAAATTTGCCATATGACACTGTGCTGAATCCATGTGAGTAAGTGATGTCTGGACATGCCCTGCTTTAGCCTCCCACTGCTTGGCAGACCTGAGCCTCTCTGCAGAACTCACTGTTTGAGCATTGCTCCCCCCATCTCATCAGCATACTTTGCAATCAGACCTATAATGGTTGCATCTTTACTGGTGCACTGTTTTTCTTGTCATTATTCCTGAAACAATAGAACATAACAACTCCTTACGTAGCATGTACATTTTGTTAGATATTATAAGTAATCTAGAGATGATTTGAAATACAAGGGAGGATTGCATAGATTATACACAAATACTACGCCATTCTACATAAGAGGCTTGAGAATCCGTGGATTTGGGTAGACATGTGTACCTGAGGGCCCTGAAACAAATCCTTTGTGAATTTCAAGAGATGACTGTAATATGTATCTTCTCCTCTTTTTGAGATCTGTCTGACCAGATGCTTATCAATTTTATTAATCTTTTCAAAGAACCAGATGTTCTTTTCATTCTTTACTAGTTTCTGTTTATTAATTTCCCTACTCATCTTTATTTTTCCTTTTTCTCTTCTTATTTAAGGTTTGGTTTGGTCTTCTGTTTTCTAATTGCTGAAGTAGTTTATTTGAGCAATAGAAGTATTTTCGGTTATAAATGTTTCTCAAGTCCTTGCTTTAAAAACATCCCACAAATTTTGCTTTATAGTGTTTTTTTTAATTTTCACTTAGTTCAAAGTAATTTCTAATTACCTTTTGGATTTCTTCCTTGATGCATGGCCTATTTAAAAGCATGTTTTTTAGTTTTCTATTATCCAGGGATTTTCCTGATATTTCTGTTATTGGCTTCTCACTTAATTTTATTGTGGTTAGAAAACAGTTTTATGACTTGAATTATTTAGAATTATTGAAACTTTTTTAATGAAATAGTCTATATTGTTAAACTTTCCATATGCTCTTAAAAATAATGTTTATTATGCTCCTGTAAAATGGAGTGTCCTATAAAGGTCAATTAGGTTAAGTTTGTAGATAATATTCAGGTCTGTATCTTTACTGATTTTCTGTCTATCTTCTATCAATTTTGAAAGACAGATGCTGAAACCTCATTATAATTGTGGAACTGTCAGTTTCTCTTCTGATCTTTGTCTTTGTTTCATGTATTCTGCATCTCTGCTATTATACTTGCATTGAATACACAGAATTTGTCTTCTTAATGAATTGACTTCATTATTTTGTGAAATGATGTTCTTTATCTGTTAATATTCTTCTCTCTGAAATATATTTCTGATGTTGCACCTTTCATTTGATCATAACATGGCATGACTTTTTTTTAAAATCCTTTCACTTCTACCTTTTGTGTGTGTTGTTATATGAAAGTGAACTTCTGTTATATGAATAGTGAACTTCTGTTCTCCTACTCCAGTCTTTGGGTTAACGTGGTTATATATTTTAATTCACCATATTATTACTATTTTCACTTTAAATCATCTCTTAGCTTTTTAAGAGATTCAAACTATGTCTTTATCCTCATATTTACCATTTTCACCAATATTTTATAATAATTATTATACAGATGGTTGCAGCTTCTGTATCTTAAAAACTTGAGGTCTCTAGAAGGATACAATGCTTTCTCTTTTTATTTTTTTAAAACCTACTACTTTAGGCACTAAAATATTCATTGGAATTTCTGCAAGTCACATTTTTAAAAGTCACATTTCTATACTGTGGCTTATAAAAGGGGCACACGTCCCACATAACTAAAACTCATTAAATTCTTAATGTTTTACATCTCTAATTTGAAGAAATTGCTGGTTTTACTTATACTCACACATCTGCTATATTCCTTTAAAAATGCTTACAGGTCCCAAATTAAGTCTGGACTTTTCTTTCTAAAGATCTCACTGGACCCACCTTTTGACCCAGCTATACCACTCCTCAGTTTATACCCAAAGGTCTTAAAATCAACATACTACAGTAACGCAGTCACATCAATGTTTATAGCAGCTCAAATTCATAATCGCTAGATTGTGGAACCAACCTAGATGCCTTTCGACAGATAAATAGATAAAGAAACTGTGGTGTATATACACAATGGAATATTATTCAGCCATAGAGAAGAATAAAATTATGGCATTTGCAGGTAAATGGATGTAATTGGAGAATAACATGCTAACTGAAATAAGCCAATATCATGCTAAGTGAAATAAGCCAAGAAACCAAAGACCAAATGTTTTCCCTGATAAGTGGATGATGATACATAATGGGGGTGGGAGGTGAGAGAAGAATGGAGGAACTTTAGATTACATAGAGGGAAATGAGACAGGGGAAGGGGCGGGGTAAGAAAGATAGTGGAATGAGACAGACAGCATTACCCTATGTACATGTATGATTACACAAATTGTGTGAATCTACATCATGTACAACCATAGAAACGAAAAGATATACCCCATTTGCATACAATGGATCAAAATGCAGTCTGTAAAAATGAAAAATAAAAAATTAATAAAAAAGATCTCACTGATTTGTGGTCCCCAGTTAATTTCTGAGTTCTGAGTTGCGGTCCTGGATAACCCCGCTCTAATTCCCCAACAGTCTAGGGATTGTCTTACTTTCTCCTGCTTCCGCATAGATAGGATTTGGATTGGTGGTTTCATTCTTCTCTCCTGCCAGGACACTTGATTAAATGAATGGGCTGGGAGTTGTGGCTGCCCAATTACATGCAGCCCCTGTGCTGCTCCATCTCCCACATCAACCTCTATGTAAGGGATTTCATGGGGGAGGGTGGAGTCTCAGAGGCCTGGCCTCTGCAGCCAGACTGTCTGGGTTTGAATCCTGATGCTGCCATTTTTCTGTCCTATGACTGGGGCAGTCACTTGGGCTATAATAATTGTATAATGCTCCCCACATTAAGGAGGTTTGAAGAGAAGAAAAGGAGATGGTGTGTGAAAGTTTTCAGGCCCTCACACAAGGTTAGAGCCCAATAATTATTTGTGCCCATTAATATTACTTATAAGAAACTTACCTATAATTCCTTACTTTACTGTACTCATTGGACATATCTTCTTCCTAGTAGATAAATACACATTCTCAAATGTATATTTGAACAAATGACATATTTGTAAAAACTGAAATTTTAAAAAGTGTATTATAGGCTATATTCAAAAAGTAGATTGTTTCAGCAGGAGAGTACACTGTACTTATATTATTTTCAATATTTTGCTATAATGAAAAGCAGAATCAAACATCTTAGATTGCCTAAGATAATTCTATTCGCTTTATTTTCATATGCTGTGCTAATTTTACTGAGCCATGGTCCTAAATTTAAAATGTGTGTGAATGTATATATTATTCGCATATAACTTTATCATATAGGTTTTTTCATTGGTTTATTTTGGTACTGGGGATCAAACCCATGGGTACTTTATCACTGGACTATAATTCCCCAGTCTTTTTCATTTTCTATTCTGAGACAGTCTCACTAAGTTGCTAAGGCTAGCCTCAATCCTGCAGTCCTCCTGCCTCTGCCTCCAGAGTTGCTGAGATTACAGGTGTGTACCACCACACCCAGTTATCATGTAGTTTTTAATATTTATGTCAAGTAATGATACATTTCTTAGAAAATAATATTGTGAATGTCACTTTCTTCAACAAATAATATGTAACTTGATTTCCATGGTGAACATGTAGAGTATGTATATGGTATTTCATACATTGTATGATAAGATTTGTGTACATTCAAGAGCACCAAAGGCTCAATACTTCATCCAGTATTAAATATCAGCTGAAGTCCACAGCCTAACAAAGCATTACTAACATGATTGAACCCTAAAATGGAAGCAAGCTCAGTAAAATAACTGAGCTTGGTATTTAACACAGAACAATACAGTGCCTCTATCTAGTACCTTAAGTCTGAAGGAACTCCTTCCTGTTTTCCTTCCAGGAGTCCATGTGTTTCCGTTTTGTGTATCATCACAAGACACACAATGCCCTTGACAATTACTTCTTCAATTTAGGTCAAAGATCCCTCAGGAACATCCTGCCTTGCTTCTTGAAAGTCAAATAATGATGTTCCTTTTTCAGAGATTCTCCCCACCTCTTCCCCATTTTGGTTTCTGTGTATTACAAAACTACGTGTTTCGTCTCCTTCAAAGGAATGAGAGACGAGCCTTCGGAATGTTATACTTAATACTGGCTACACCATCAGAAATGGTCATTTTTTTTTTTTTCTCAGTGTTGAGATCGTGCATTCTAATGGTGACATTTAAATTGTATCTCACTGGTTCACAAGTACAAGTCTAGACTAGAACCTCAAAGTACAAAGCATCAAAACCAAGCGCAGGAGTGGGCAAGTGCTTCCAGGTCACTTTGTCTACTGTCTTATAAATTTTTATCAGAACATAGCTGTACTTATTTGCTTATGTGTTATCTGTGACTGTTCACTCCTATAGGAAGAGTTTAGAAGTTGCCACAGAGATGGTATTGGCAGTGAAGCCTAGGGTATTTACATCTGGCCCTTTTACAGGGAATTGCTGACCCCTGGCCCAAAGGAACAGTTGAGGTCTAACCCGAGAGATAAAGAGCTACTTAATTTGCTTTGGAATGTTAAATGTAACACACATTGTTCATTCTGATATGAATTCATTAAATGCCCAAATGCCCTAGTTTGGCCAGCCTCTGCCTTGCTAGTTTTCTCAAATCCCAGACTGTCTAGTGCTTCTGGTAGGGGACGGCACTTAATAACATTTGTGTCTGAAAGCCAGAAGATTGTCACTCAGGTGTGAGCTCTCCAGCCACTACTCTGATGCACGGGAGGGGGCTTCTAGATTGATAATAGTCTCATCAGTGTTTTGTTCTATGTCTCAATCCTGGCAAGTAAGCCTGTTTTTTTATTTTCTATAAGGAGGTAAGGAGTTTTCAAAATTATGGACATTTTCTCTAAAAAAAAAATCCAATATTTATTTTGATAACTCATTATTAACTCAATATCTTTCATACCAGAAGTGCCTTAATTAGCTCTCTTTTGAAATTTCCTTAAATTTTTCTTTTGTATTTTAATTCATAAAACTTCCCTTAATCTCTTGTGACAATTACAACTCTCATGAATAATGATTTGAGATTCTCTAGAGTCAAAGATGTTTAGTGGTTGCCATATAGTTTTATTCTGATACGTTTATGTAAAAATTTCCAACAAAGGTCACACGTGAATATTTAACAGCTCACATGCATATTTCTTTTACCTGTATCACTTTTCTTTTGCTGTCCAATCAAGCAGGGAGTACAGTGGCCTGAAATTACAACCATGGGATCCTGGGGATAAATGATACTTGGACAGAATCTTCCTGCCCTTGAACACTAAAGGGTTCCATAGATCTGGGGCTGCTGGCTCTTTGTATAATGTTTAAGTCTCGACAAGACAATAAGAGTCCCTGCTACCTTTTTTCCTACAAGGAATAAAATTGTCAGTGGGCTGAAAATCTAGTTACTTGTGTTTTCTTTTGTCTTACATTGCTGATGATTTGATTTGATCAAGGCACTTTTCTCTTTTTTTTGCTCAGCTTCTTGAGAAAGAGCCAACCCATATCACTCAGCATTTAATGACTGGCACAGAGTCACACTGGTCTGAGTGGGGAGAACGGCCTAGCCCTCAAAATATGAGCAGATGTTTTCTATACATGAATGCTCACTGATATGCAGTTTGGAATTAAAGTCTTATCAGCTGTGGCCTGGTTTATTTGTGCTATAATATTTCCCAATTCTGCAATATTTTTTTTTCAAACTAGGGAAGTTGAGCTATGAATTTCTGTGCTGTTTTCCATCAACTACAAAATAAGTAGTGTGATAAGCTGTTGATGCATACGATAGCTAGTATTATGAATGTAAGATGCACCTCAGATGACCTGAGGATTCTTTAACTCAGGATTCCTAGGAGAATAAAAGCCCCTTGCCCAGGGCACCTGGTGGGTTCTCATTAACATTTTCTCCTTTGCTTCTTGGTGCCTTACCCCCAGGATAAATAGGCATGTATGTACCTCAAAGAAAAAAGAGTATTTGATCACTCAGATCCATGATTTATGTTACATAATCTGAAAAGCATTTCAATGTTTTGAAATCCCTGAATAGTTAAGTGCTTTCTTACCTTCATCTGTATTTTCTGATACTCTGAAGATTCCATTCTATGATCTGTCTTGGGCATTTCAGAATATAGATGCCATAGAGACATATGGTAACACTAAAAGTTAATGTCATTGCAAGATTCTAATAGTGATAAAATGATAAAGTTATGATCCACTAAACTTTCTATTCAATGAAGGTCACAGAAGAGTCTGCCTTGCTCAGAGGCGGCTGGTGTCTGCAGTCTAGTTCTGGCCAAATTCATTTTACATGAGGAGAGCATAAAAGCTTCAAACTAAATATATATTGTTTCTATAAAAAGTCACTGATCTTTTTTTTTCTTTAAATTCCACATGTAATCTTGAAACATTATCTGTTAAATAATAAATTTGGGAATCAAAAACCTCTTTGTTAATCCTATAGAATGCCAGATATAGAGCATATCTAAATTAAATATTGAAGAAGTAAAATCAGAAGTTCAAATATAAATTAACTGGTAACAAAAGAATCATTAATCTTCTTCTAGTCTCTTAAAAATTTCAGGAAATTAATAGTTGAGTGAAGAATCTGGGATGATGATTTGCTGCCTCGTGTTATTGGTGAGATGCAAAGTTCCTCTCCCCTAGAATTAAGTATTCTGTGTCTATATATAGTGAGAATGGATAAAAAATCCAGGAACATAGCTATCTAGGAATCTGATTTGACTTGGGTGAGTCATTTTATATAATTGTGTCTCTGTATTCATAATCAGTGCTTTATTCTGTGCTGTGAATGCAAGTGAAGTAAGGCAGAATTTTTATGAGGGAAGTAATTTGTGAAGATGAATTTTTCTCTACAATCTAGTGGGTTCAAGAGATGGACTTAGGTGTAAAGGAATGGATAAAATTTAGGGTATTAATTCTTTCTGACCAAACAAATGATGATTCAAGTGAATGAATGAGTAAAGTCATTCACTTTGCCATAGTTGGTCCTCAGTGTGCAAATGCTTGTATGTCAGTGGTCAGTGATGTCCTGCTACTGTCAAGAACTAGGTATGGTCATTTGGTGTAGCAGCCTTAAAATAGAAAATGTATGTGCATACATCCACTTTGAAATTTCCACCCCAGACATTGCCTTCCTTTCTATTTAACTTGTTATTATGAGTTTTGAGTTCAGGTGATGAATTACAATGAAATTAACTTTCAAATGACATTTTATTTTGCCTCGACCCTCTTGTTTACTCTACTGTTTATACCAGGGACATAAATGTGTACATGAAATCGCAGATTTCATAATAGGGTATGTTCTCCTAAATAACGTGTTCCAATGGAGGGTTTTATGGATACTAAATCCAAAGTAAATGCTACCTATTGCATGAAATAGTTTGCTTAGTATTGTCGCCTAAACCTTACTAATTATTTAAAAATTCTCTCATGCACTGAAACAACATGCTGTTAATTATTATTGAAGCAGTGCTGGCATATGCTAACAATATTAGGTAAATAGGTATACCTTCATATGAGGAAATACTTTGATGCTATTCTATCTTTCTTATTGGAGTTCTGCAAATTTTTCATTTGTGTCTTCTATTTTTTAACATCTTATCTAGCTTTTCTTAATGCAAGAGAGCTTCTTCATTAGATACTTACTTTTTCTTACTGTATTATCATTGATTACTCCTGGTGAGCTGTGCTCATTTCCTCTGTTTTCAGAATTTAAGACATACTGTTGTACACGTGGGTCAAAATAGTTTGTATTGTTCCAAATCATAATGAAAGTCACATACATGCAGACATAAATGGAGATAGGTTCATCATTTCCCAAGTTCGTCTAACGTCTATGAGAACATTCCACTAACTACGAAAGAGCAATGAGAAGTAGCAGAAGCCAGCACTGCGGATCCAGGAAGCTTCTCATGATTCCTCCCCTGTGCACCAGAAAACAAACAGTGGTTGTTTCCTCTGAACCCAGTAATTGATTATAGATTGCTCCAGTGTCAATGCCAAATGACCCACAAGCTCTCTGAATGCTGCGATTAGTTTTTTTGTTTGTTTATTTGGTTTTTGTTTGTTTTTTTTGTTGTTGTTTGCAGTGCTGGGCATTGAACCCAGGGCAAGGCAAGCACTCTAACAACTGAGCTATATCCCCAGCCCTTGCTGTGGTTAGTTTTGAAAGAGAAATTTAATGCTACTTTTATTTGGGTTTTCTGAGGTATCAGTGAACTTAGTTCTTAAATTGTGGTCACTGGACCACCAGCAGTTTCACCTAAGAGCTTGCTAGAAATGCACATCCTCAGGCTGCACCCCGGGAGTGCGACTAGCAATCTGTGTTTTAAGGAGTCCTCCACGTGGTTCTGTGGTTAGGATGTATGCTACTATTTTTTTTTATTTTTTAATTTGTTTTAATTAGTAATACATTACAGTAGAATGCACTTTGATACAACACATATAAGAGAGTATAAATGAGAAATTTCTCATTTTTCTAACTATACATGATGTAGAATCCTACCGGTCATATAGTTATATAGGTATATAGGGTAATCATATCTGATTCATTCTACTAGCCTTCCCATCCCCATGCCCCCACCTTCACTTACCTCTAACTAATCGAAAGTAATTCTATTCTTACCAACCCCCCCACCCCCATACTGTGAATTAGCATCCATATATCAATCCCATGGTTTTTTGGGATTGGCTTATTTTGCTTAGCACGATATTCTCCAGCTCTCTTCATTTACCCGCAAGTGCCATCGTTTCATTCTTCTTTAAGACTGAGTAATATTCCATTACACACAGCCACACACACACACACACACACACACACACACACAATCTTTTTTATCCATTCATCTGTTGAAGGGCATCTAGGTTGGTTCCATAGTTTAGCTATTGTGAATTGAGCTGCTATAAACATTGATGTGGCTGCATCACTGTAATAAGTCCTTTGGGTATAAACTGAGAAATGGCTTGGGTCTGATACTGCCTCAGTCTACACTGTTAAAATTTTAAACATTAATTGGTGGTGTGTGGGGTTTGATCTGAAACTTAATATCCAAGATATTCAAGAAGTCTCTTTTTCAAAAAGGTATCTGTTTCTAAAAGATGCCTTTTGTTAGCATATGCCAGTGCTGTTTTAAACAATAATTGACAGCTTGTTGTTTTGGAGGATGAGAGAGTTTTTAAGTAATTATTGAGGTTTGAAGCAATACACTGTTTTAAAAAATAATCCAAAATAACTACTGGTATTTTACAAAAGGATACATCAAATTTTCCATATTTTACAAAAGCATGCAGTGTTTTAATGAGGCCATAGATAATTGTTATACCTAATAGCCAATTAATGGAATTAAGTTGCAGGCTTTAATTTTTTTTTAAACTAGTCTAATCCACCCTTTTAGTTACCATAAAATCTGTAAAGCTCACATTACTTTATAACCTATCACATAAGATTCAGTGACTTAAACTATATTGTTTGCTTTGCCTAATAAAGTAAGCAAACCATACTTCTAGATTTTATATGGTTGAAAATAAGTATAATAAAATCCAAGGTCTAGACTGGTTATATAAAAATTGATTAAAGGCATTGGCCAAACAAATCTCATGAATGTTTTCATTGGCAGCACATACACAAATCTGGTGATGGTATTCACACTAGCTAATGAGTGACTGACAAACTAAAGAAGTGTTTTCAGGAATCTAAGAGTGAGTTAATTAAAGGTTGAATCCAGAGGAAGCCACCTCAGCTGTCACGATTTATTTTGTTCAACTTGCAGTTGAGAAACACCAGGAAGAAAGAAAGAATGTATTCAGAAACATGCATAAGTACAGAATCCACTTTCTCAGATTTCTCAGTGACCCATCTGCTTAGAACACATTGACTATTAATGGGCAATTCGAAGTCTGTTTCTTTAGCAAATATGTATTGGGTGCCTGCCAGGCAACAGGCACCCTAAAATTTTCAGTACATCTGAAAAAAAACACAATAGATCACTACAGTAAGCCATCATCTAGGTAATATGATTTTCCTTTAAGCTGGTGACTTTTTAAAAGTATCTTACAAAATTAGGAAATATCAGAAAGCCGAGAGGAAATGTGCTTTAGAATTACATTTGCCACAAGCATCATGCTCCTTTCTTCCTAAGGCAACGGGGGCAATGCTACTTATTTTAAAAAATAGAATTTAAAAATTGCATTGGCACCCCCAGTTGCCATGGTAACAAAATGACAAGTGGCCTTCATGTGCTTTCACTGTGTATAAATAAGCCAACTATTTGGGAGAAGATTCATTCTTTTCAGACATGCCTTTTGAGCATAAGAACTATATTAACTTGTGATGGAAGTATTATTCGTACATTACTTCATTTAGCAATTAATAAACTGGTTTCCTTTTTAAGAAATTAAGCAACAGGAAATAAAGCAAAGATTCAACTTAGTAGCCTTTTCCTTCCTTTCAATTCTATTTTTCAATTCTATTTCTGGAGGGGTGGTCTGGAAGAACTAAAGAATGAAATATTCAAATCATAATTTGGATAATAAAAATTGTTTTGGACATTTTTATGTACTGCTTAAGAAAGTCCCAGCTCAACATAGATGCACAAAGAAAGAAGGTGAGCTTCAACTTCAGCTATATGATGAATCATCTGTATTTCCTCTTTGATCCTCCCTAGCTTCCACCTTATTGCTAAGGCTGGATGATTATTTGTTATTACTGTTGAGTCTTTCTTCACTGTCAACTCTCTATTCATGATCTTTTGAGTTGGGAAAGCAACTATAATTATTTCAGCATAAAAATCAAATAGGTAACCATTTCAGGAAATTCAGCTTAACTATTTCTCCAGTCTAGATATTAATTACCTTTAGCAGCAAATTACCATTGTGGAACACTGCATTTCATTTTACATGTGTTTGCCTTATTTTTAGAATCATATTACTTTCCAAAGAGATGTTCCTAGTTCTCCAATTGCTTTCTCCTTCTTCAGCCTCAACCTTGCCAACCAATTTAACACCAACTAATATCCTTTCTTCCTGGACATGTAGATCTAAAATCATTCTTTCTAACTTTTGTCGTTGATGGTGCTATTCCTGCAGGTAAAATTAATTGACTCACTAGTCAGGTTTTATGAGCATTTTCACACTTTTCAAATGATTCAGTAAATGATAGAAATTTCTTACAGCCTTGACCATGACTTCTACATGGTCTTCTAGAACATGGGTTCTACCTGTTATATGTGTCTCTCTAACAAAAGCAGAAAAGGACCCTTGTGAGGAGAGACTAAGTCATCATGTGCCTCGTTTTAGTGCATAATCAAAGAAAATAGATTTATATCTTGACTTAAATTTCTTTACTCCAAATTTTTTAAAATGACATAAGAACAACTTATTTACAAGAACTTTCCTGAAATGCTGTCAGATTCACCATATGTAAGGGCAGAATAAGACATTTTCAGACAGGCAAAATCTCCAAACAATGTGGCTTTATGCTACCTTTAACAGAAAGCTTCTGACAGATGTACTCTGCCAACATGAGGGCAAGGACCCCCAAAGTAAGCATGGGATCTGGGAAAGAGAAGCTATGTCCCAAGGTAGAGAAGCAAAGAGAATCTCCAGGCTGATGGCAATGGCTTGTTCCAGGATGACAGCCATGGGGCAGGCTGACACAATCTAGACTGGAGCAGGTTGGAAGGCCCCTGGAGAGTTTTATTCAGCAGGATAAACTTGATAGAATACTAAATATATTTGTATATTTTGATCCCTAACAAGGAGAGAGTTCATTAATTGAATTAATGATTCATATATGGAAAATTAGAAGTGAAAATATTAAATGTAGAGTAATCAAAAAGTTACACCAGAAAGCAAAAATAGTCAGGGTGGTAGGAGGGTCAGTGGGGAACCCATGTAGTAGCCTCACTAATGTAAACATGAAGTCATTCCCCAAACACAAGGTTCTTCAAATGCAAGAATGCAAAAGGAAAGGAGGAGGAAAGGGTGTGTGTGAGGGAGTAAGAGCTGGAGGAGAAATAGATTAAATCCTCATTTTTCTTCACTGGCAAATCAAGAAGTAGTGACTAAAGTAAAATATTAAGAGGCATCCTAAATGTATTATTTAGAGAGATGGAGGTAGAACAAAAGACTTAGCTAAGAGTTGTCCCCTGGGTAACAGAAAGGTTTTGTGTGTATGGGGGTGGCGGGGGGGAGTGGAGGTGGTGATGAAGGTCTACTTTAAAAAAAAAAAATAACAAATTCTTACAGAATTGTTCGAAACTTTAAAAAAAAAACTCATGTCTGTAACTTTGATGTAGAAGAAAGCAACACTTCCTGCAATATGTATAATAGAAAAATGAGAGATTACACTCCATTTATGTATGATCTATCAAAATGTATAAATACATTCTACTGTCATATACTACTAATTAGAACAAATAAAATTTAAAAATTTTTTAAAAATAAATACACTGACAAAAGAAAAAAAGCAAACCTAAATTTTGAAAAGAAGCAAAGGAGAAGGGATTTATCTCAACAAGGATTAATTTTGAAGGAAAAGAGAAAATCTGAGGATAATGCAGGTAAGGTAAGCAGAAGTTAGCAAACTTCAGGGATTTCAATTTCTTTAACCAAGAACAGAAGGAGCTCAAGTTTCCTGCAGAAAGTCAAAGCAAATGAACATTAGAAAGTGGTGGGAATGTAACAAGGAGCCATGACGATATATATATAAAAGGATTCCAAGTGTCGTAATCAAACTGACCTTAAATAGTCTGAATTTTCAGAGTATTCTGTCAGTGACAGTGTAAGTTTCTCTAGCAAGTGAAGTCTATGAATGAACATGGGGGCTTATTATAAGTGGGGAAATAGTGGAAAGTGAGCTAAAAGTTATTCCTATTCACTGAGTAGCTAGAGAGGCAAATCAAGCCAGGTTTGGGAAACACAGGGAAGAAGAGATCAAGGAACTGGAAGTCAGAGAAAGAGAAATGAGGAGAAGAGATGTCAAAGTCAGGGTTGCAGCATTTGAAACTGTGGAGTACAGCTTCTTCAAGTGTCAGTGAGGTAAGCAGCCAGCATCAGGCAGGCAGTAGTGACAAGTGACACTGACACATCACAGAGGCAGCAAATCAGTCATAGAAGCTTGAGGTGCAAGGCGGAGATGGAGAACCACTCAGTGAACCAGGCAGAACACAGCCATAACATGCTGGCTAGTATTTGGTTCAGGTGAATTGCTCTGGATAAGTTGGCTGCCCTGGGAGTTGCCCTCAAGCACATGGTCCTATGCTCTCCTGGTGCAGGAAATGCATTACCATACTGCAAGCAGTCAATTAATCAAAGCATGCAACTTCTGAAGCATGCAGATGAATTAGTAGGGAAAATTAAATCTGTTATATGATTTTTCTTAATGATTAGAGTGTATTCTAAATAAACAGAAAAGCAAATTGATTGCCAAAAGCCATGTTCATGCCCTTCTAATTCACAAGGGTTAAGCACATAAAAGTCAGGATATTGAAAGTTAAAGTTCTCATAGAAACATTAATTTGACAAAATTATGCATACTAGATGTGGGAGGTTTGTATTTTAGAGCATAAAAGCAGTAGGAAATACCGCAGAATGCAGCTCAGTTAAACTAAATAACAAATTTAGGGGAAAGTCATTAAATATGATTATAGAAAAAAATTGTTTTGCAACCCCCAAAGAAGGATTGTAAAACTAATTTTAGAAAATAATGCTTTCAAATTTTTTAAAATGTTTTTTAATACGAATAATTTTTTTTCTCCAAAATCAATTTTCCTAGTACATTGTACATCCTGACAACAGTTTATGCCTCTCATCTGCAGTTTAGATTTGATCCTAATAGACCAAAAAGAGAACTAACTGGTTATTTTCATGACCTAGTTGATCAAAATTTCAAATCCAGAGAATAAAATAATATGTAGAAATTTAAAATGCTTTTTGTTTAGTATAGAGACAATATGGAAAAGATTGAAATTTGAGGAAACCTGCCAATGTGCCACCTTGCTTCTATATTTGCCCTCTATGTATTTCTGCGCTCTTATTTGCATGTATGCATTATGTAAATTCCAATCTGCCTTTACAAAATTCCCTAGGTAGTTAGTAGAGAAAAAGATAGGAAGAAGCTTAGGACATGGTCAACCCTTAACACCCTCTGCCTCACCAGCTAGATAGAAGAACAGGAAGGCTGTGCTCTCCAGGAAACCTGGACTAGCCACAGGCTGAGCAACCCATGGTCCTCAGTACCTTCATTCCCTGTGTAAGGGATGTAGGAAACAGGTGGTGGCAGCAGGCAATAAACCCCGAGAAGGTATCACCTCAAAATTCAGCCATAATTAGGCATAATGAAGGCCATGTAAGGGAGATATTAAAAAGACTGTACTGAGATTCTATCTCATTTCAGTTAGAATGGCAGTCATCAAGAATACAAATAATAATAAATGCTGGAGAGGATGTAGGAGGAATAAAACACTTAAATAGTGTTGAGAACATAAATTAGTACAGCCACTATGGAAATCAGTATCGAGGTTCCTCAAAAGACTAAGAATGTATCCACCATGTGACCCAACTATACTATTCCTTGGTATCTACCCTAAAGCATTAGAAGTCAGCATACTGTAGTGATGCATTCATAGCCCCGATTCCAACTCACAATAACCAAGTTATGGAACTAGCCTAGGTGTCTTTCAACAGATGAACACATGAAGAACATCTGGAGTATGTGTATATATATACATACCTATAAATATATATATATATATACATATATATATATATATATATACACGTGCACACACATACACACAATGGAATTTTATTCAGCCACAAAGAAGAATGAAATTATGTCATTTGCAGAAAAAAGAATGGATGTAGAGAACACATTTTAAGTGAAATAAGCCAGATTCAGAAAGTCAAGGGTTATGTATTTTGTCATAGATGAAAGAGAGGAAAAAAGGCAAAAAAGGGATCTCATGAAAATAGAATGGAGACTAGTAGAGTAAAAGATGGAATGAGGGGAGGGAGGAAAAGAGAGAAGGGAGTGTCTACTGAGTAATTAAATTGACCAGAGTATGTCCTTGCATGAATGTGCCACAATAAATCCCACTATTATGTGGAACTATAATGTAATAATAAAAGAAAGCCTGTGTAATGGAGTCAAAGAAGGGTTTCCTATTAAATGAGATATTATCATCACACTAAGCAAGATAAGCCAATCCCAAAAAACCAAAGGCCAAATCAAATGTTTTCCCTGATAAGTGGATGCTGATACATAACAGAGGTGGGGTAAGGAAAGAATGGAGGAACTTTGGATTGTGCAGAGGGAAATGAGGGGAGTGGGTTGGGGGTGGAAAAGATGGTGGAATGAGACAGACATCATTACCCTATATATATATGTATGATTGCACAATTGGTGTGACTCTCTATCATATACAATCAGAGAAAAGAAAAGTTGTACTCCATTTGTGTACAATGGATCAAAATGCATTCTGCTGTCATGTATAACTAGATCAAACAGCAAAAAAGAAATAAAAGTATTATATTATTACAACTATAATTACTAATGCAATTTTCATTATTGCTCAGTTTCAATTATTAATAAGTAATAGTAAAGGGTTTTTTTGACCCTTAAAACCAATAAAAGTTATTTCAGGTATAAAATTAACAAATGAAACTAACAAATAGTCCCCACAAAAGAAAGCAGATCAGGAAAATATAAAGATAAATTGACATTTTTACGAAGATGTATTTTCCATTGTATTTTATGTCATAGCACAGCAATCTGTAGAACAATAGAGGTCCATTCATGGGAGTGAAATATGTAAATTCCTGAGCTTGCAAACTCCTGGGCCCCTATTCAAACCACCTCTTCAAAAAGGGCACAATGGTCTGCAGTTTTCTCTGAAAAAATCTATGCAGCTACATTCCATGGCAATGAACTCTTTATAAAAGCCTGACGAAGAAAAATGCTTTGCATGTTTACTTTAATCTTTACCCCCTGCTATTTT
This sequence comes from Glaucomys volans, assembly GCA_020662805.1. Taxonomy (NCBI): domain Eukaryota; kingdom Metazoa; phylum Chordata; class Mammalia; order Rodentia; family Sciuridae; genus Glaucomys; species Glaucomys volans. The sequence continues at coordinate 36,595 of JAJEJO010048054.1, forward strand.
CTGTTGCCAAACAAACAGAAGGACAAACACAAACTGCCAAGGAGCAGGATGTACAAACAAGTGTTATTGAATATTCAGAAGTATGGTGATATTTATAAAGTTCAGGAACAAACCACTTAGAATCTTTCTTTTGTTTTTAATTTTCCTTATTCAGGCACCACAAGGCCACATAAGGAGGGTGAGGTCCCTGGGGTGGACTACATTTTCATCACCGTTGAAGATTTTATGGAATTGGAGAAAAGCGGTGCTCTCCTAGAAAGTGGGACTTATGAAGGTAAGCACAACTGCCCTGCAAAACCTTCTCATTGTTGTGTCACATTTTTTTTGTTCATTTCACAGAAGTGCATCAGGGCTCCAGGGTACCAATGTGCTGCTCCTTTTGGTTTGGGCACTTTAACGAGATAATTTTAGAAAAAGCTGAAATACATCTGAATTCTACTTTAAGATGCAGAGAGAAATATGTGTGTATATACCCACTGAAGATCCTTGTCATTGTCTCCTGGGGCTAAGCTGTGATGTTCCAGGAAAAAAAAAAAAAAAGGTCTTTAACTCTAGGTGGCATCTAAAGGAGGGTAGGGCTCTGTCTGTGTCTGTGTGGCTTTCTCAAGTTACTCCACAATACAGGCCTTTACTTGCCCCCAAGCTCAATGACAGGGTAGGAAAATATGATCCGCAGATGGATTTCAAACTTAGGCAATAGCAAGCCTCCTTTGATACCTGAGTCAAATATGAAGAATTGAAACCAGAACCGTGAATTTGAGAAGTACTTTTCAGTGGAAGGAGCACCACTGTAACGTGAGCCAGAATCTGCCTCAGCTCCAAACCTGGCTTCATAGGACCATGTTTGCTGTTTCACAGGCATCTAGTTTATGTCCAGTGAAACTGTATCTGTGCTTGTGTGTGATAAGAATTTTTTTCATTAGTTAATTATTTTATTATTTTTTATTTGCTCTAATTAGTTGTACATGACAGTAGAATGCACTTAGGCATTTTGATGCATCATACATAAATGGTTGTACGTGATGTAGAATCACACCGATCTTGCAGTCACATATACACATAGGGTAATAATGTCTGATTCATTCTACTATCCTTCCTACCCCCAGACACTCTCCTCTCCCCTCTTCACTCCCCTCTATGTAATCTAAAGTAACTCTATTCTTTCCTAGACCTCCTCCCTTATTGTGAATTAGCATCCGCATAGCAGAGAAAATATTTTTGGCCTTTAGTTTTTGGGGATGGCTTATTTCACTTAGCATGATATTCTCCAGCTCCATCCATTTACCAGCAAATGCCATGATTATATTCTTCTTTAAGGCTAAATAATTTTTAAATAACTAAAAAAGAAAATAATGTCTTATGTTCTTACTTCATGGTTATTATATATGTAGAGTACGTGTACATATACTAAGTCCAAAGATGAACCTAGTTTTCATTAACTGCCATTAATAGTGATAGGAGAAACAAAACTCATATGTATGACTGTTTAGCCCACTCTGCATCTGAATTCTACCAACATTCATCAGGTAAACTGAGTTTGCCTTCTTAACAATGTATTCTACTTCTTCCTTCACTGTCTTAGTTACATGGTTCAGTGGACTATAGGTATTCAAGAACTCTGTATTTTGAGGTTGTTAGAAGTATTCAATTTTCTTCTGTTACTTAGCTTTCCTCAGGCAACTTAGGCTGAGACATTTGGCTACTTACTGCCACATTTCCAGGAAATAGGCACAAATATCCAGGGAATTAGTTAATGCATTAGATCAGTATTTTTTTCATATTGTGAAGAATGAAATGTAGTAGAAATTGGTTGGAAACATTTTAAACAAAGAAACTTTGTTGATAATAGACAGCTGCCTTAAACTATGTATGAAAAATGCTATCAGTATAAATCATAGAAAATAATTATGTCAAATAATTCAAAGTAAATAAACCTTAAGTTTTATAGAATATTTTCCTATGGGCTTTGTGACATTTAGTGACAGCCATTTGTTTGCATTTATGCTAATGGTAATGTATTTAATTACCTTATTTAAATAGCATTTTTGCATAGTAAAGAACCAATGATAAACACAATCATTTCAAGAGTAGCATGATTAACAATATGACTTTCTTTTTGTTTAAAAAAATAAAGACTGTTTAGACTAAACATTGTATTAAAGATGAAAAAATTAAGCCAGATGTTCATGTTAAGTTTTCATTGTTCTTGTAATAAACTCAATATCATGAAATTTAATACCAGTATTTCCAAATGTAGCTCATAGTACATTTTAGGATTCAATTACTTTTTGAGGGAAATATCCAGACACTATTCAAATATAACCAAGTTTGTCAGCCAGATGTCTGGCTGATTCTTCTTCAGACATCTTTTCAGCACTGTGAGTGTAGTTTGCTGCCAACTTGTTCATCACCACAGAGGACACAGAACAATTGAACAGTAAGATTGATTTAATATGTGATGTTGTCAGGGGTTTCAATACCATTGTTTACAAATACACAGTGTGCACCTTGATAAATACAAATCTGTTTTCTCAAATCACATAATCAACCAGGTGAGTACCTAGTGAACATTCTCAATCTCAAGATCTGTAGATTTTCTTGGAACTACAGAAAAGGAACCAATGAGATGCACCTTCTAATAAAAGTCAATGCATTTCCACGGGATTAGTCATGAGCTCGAGACTTAGGCTTCCACTTAATGTGAGCTACCACTTGAGGAAACCTAGGAGATGCCCCTTCTGCTGTTGGTATCTTCGGAATGTATAAAGTAATAATCATGTGCTCCTTGACTAGGAGAAAAAGACCTGAGAGCTTCTGTATTTGTCAAGTTTTCACAGTATCAGTGTCTCATAAGGTTTCTTTAATAAAGTCCACTTCTCTATATTCTATGTTTTCCCTTTTGCACTCTTCGGGTCCTTGTTCCCTTCCACTCTTTGCTTCTGTATTCTTTAGAGCTCTTGACCAGACCAGAAAAAGCCATCTTTAGTATTCTGTGAATACAGTCAAGAAAATAAGAGGAAACTGAGTTATTGTCAGCATCAAGGTTACAGACCTTTGGTCAACAATGTAGGGTCCTTCAGCCTGAAAGGAGACTCCAAAATCCAATCTGCAAGCCAGCATAGCAAGTCCTCTAATGCAGCTGTAGGAAGAGAGATAACTCCTGTTTTTTCTTACCCATGAATAGGTGCTTTCCCAACTGGGTGTATTTCTTGCCAGAGATATTGAGAGATATTTCATTTTTTTAAATAGCAAAGATCAAAGAAATCCTCTAGAAAACATCTGGTAAATTTAGGTGTGCATCATTAAGAAATCCAATTTCTCTTGCTTTTTTCTTCACCCCCACCCCCTTGATTTAGAACAAGGAACGCCCACCTATAAAGTAATTGTGTAGGAAAAAATGTGTTCTTTTAATCATTTCTCATATGCATACATATTTGTTTCATTGTCACTTGTTCTAGTTTTAAATTTGGTGGATAGATAAAACTAAAATGGAACTTGTCCCTTATTTATTGATTAGAAATCAAATGGACTGTTGTGAATTGCCTCTTGAAAACTGGGTCAAAGATCTTTCTTCAAAAGAGTACTTCTGTTACATCTGGAGCATGCAAAGAGGCCATCTACAGTTATGCCACATAACCCGAGGCAGAATTTTAGTTTATTCTTAAAAGCCTTTCTTCTTGTCCCACCACCCCCAACTCTGAATGCCTCACCTCAATTTACTATAGAACAGGGTCTGACTGGCCTTGCATTACAAATTCCCAGGAGAGCTTGGCTGGGAGGATGACCGTGAGGTGTTGGGGAAGGAATGCTATTTCATGACCTAGATGATATCATCCTCAACTTTGCACATTGAGTCAGGATTAACATTATGTTAATTAATTATATTATTTATATTAATTATTATTGTATACATTATCTATTAATAATCTAGTATTGATTAATAGAGCAAACCCCAGTAGGAAGTTTGACATAACTTTAAGTAGATGTTACTTATGTTCCTTTCTATTAGGATTTAAGCCATAGGCTTTGTGTGAAATATGAACCACAGAGTTCTTTGGATGAATGCAGATCATGTTTTTGGAATTAAGGTCACAAACAGGTATAGGTGAGACACCAAGAGGTAGAATTAAATGAGTAGATCTGATGCTCTATGGAAAATGATTCTTTAAGAACTGTCCAAAGTGCTGAATTGTCCAGGGCTCTAAACCAGTTAATTCTGCCTGAGCTACTTCTTCCAGTAGTCTGGAATGTGACATTCATGGTTGTACTCATCAGTCAGACCAGTTATCTGAGCCTGTTTCTGAATGTCATCAACTACCTCTTTGTTCCTTGAACTGTGCTTTGACTTATTTCACTTAATTCATATACTGAGAATTTTCCAGTCATGTTCCATAGCAGTCTTTCCACTCTAACATCTACTACAATAGTTTTTTGTGCCTTTCAAATACAACAAAGCTATTCTTTTATTTATAGAAAAGATCATTTATCCTAAGATTAAATGTTTCCTTTAAATGGACATAAGCCCATTGTAAAACACACTTCATTTTTTAAAGGACCAAATCCAGTCCAGCAGGTTTTGGGGGCATCTGATATAATACAATGATGACCTCCACCCTCACCTTAATACTGTAGTTTCCCCAGTCACAGACCCTAGTATGAACAGAGCCTTGAGCCTAGCACAGAAATCAGTTTCTTTAACAATTTATTAAGAGGACTATAAAATTCAACTTTCCAAATCTATACAAAAAGGAGTACCATACTTTCTGAGTCACATTCAAATTTAAGTATTAAGTAGAAATAATTTTCTAGGAAAATAAAGCATTCCTAAGATGAGAGAAAAGATATGAAATCTTTTACATATATATACTTTATTGTACTAACTAAAATCAACATTGGCTTTTTTTAGCATGACATTGATACATTTATTATTGAAATTCTGAATCTCTAATCTCAATCAAAACAGCATTAGGTGATACAAAGACACCTAAGTCAATCAAAATCATTATTGACATCATAAATGGTCTTGAGAAAAAGCATTCTTCTATCAGTCCAAATTCTACCCACTCAAATGTAAATCGTATTTCCTAAAGAATAGATCAATGTTTAAATTAATGCTATGATTTTTGTCATTCCAGGAGACTAGAATGAGATAAAATTTGTTTTCCGCTTTCCCTTGTAACCTATTTCAAGGGAGAAATTTACCATGTTAGTAATAACTTGCACAACAGCAGATTTTGTAGAGCTTGTGGTTAAATTGGTTCAGCTGTTGCTACCTGTCCAGGTTGCAACATTATTTCTCTCTTGTTACCATTCGATTCTTGATTCTTTTCCTTTTTCCTTTTTTGGGGGGAGGAATGGGTGAGCAGCGAGGGTGAATGCACATAATTCCTATTGTGGAAGATTCTAGACTGTGCATTTGAGTGAGCATTTTAGGAACACTAGAGAAGTACCCATAAAGCTCATTATTTGATGATGAGAAGAAGACACAGTTAGTGAGCCCTTTCCCTGCTTGGGGATATTATAATGCTAGTTGTTTGGGGTTTTTTGGTAAGTGATTCAATTTGTGTTTAGAGCTATTGACAGAGATTTGTGATTTTGGCCTGATGCTTTACTCCTGTGTAACACTGAAAGTGTCATCATGTATTAAAATGTGACAAAATTCTCTTTGGGTTTGGGATTTTTGTAAGCCCAGCCTTCTTAAAATATGTAATGTAAATGTCTACTTGTTCTTCCAAAAGAGAGTGGAAGAAATGACCCAGGAAATAACTAACTTAATATTATTATATAAATTGTAGATGATTGTTAACTTAAAGGCTGAAGTCAATGAAAACATAATAATTTTTTTCAGTCACCTAAAATGCAGCATTCACCAGTTTACTGCTAATTCTGTTAGTTGTTTACAGCTGAAATTAATAGGAACAACCTTCTTGGGGCACACTGTTACACATTATGGTATTCATGGGTGTATTACTTACTCTGTCAAATAAACCATAATGTTATGTAAAATCTAGGATTCAGAAACTGGTGTTCACAGTTTCATTCATTTCCCTCAAGCTCATGTCTTTAATTATGATGATTTTCTAATTCCTGTATACATCTTTAGTGATTCTTAGTTGAAACAAATTGAGAATTCACCTTGAAAAAAAAAATCACACCCCTCATTGAGTGTGAAGAAAAAAATGCAGGACTTCCAAACTTTTACATATATTTCCCACTTCTGCTTTGACAAGCAGAACCTTTCTACCTTTGCTGTTGGGTGAATATTTTCAAGCATTCTTACATTGCTTTCTGAGTGGATGAAAAATGAATAAGAATACTGATAATATTTCGTAATTTTGATGTGTATATTCTGCAGCTGTGAATATGTATTATAATCCATTTGCTGGATGTGATAATGCCATAACTCTCAAAGACAATAAATTTATTCATATTACAAGAGGCACACAAGAGTCCTGATAACATTGACTATAGCAGTCTTTTGCATGAGAGCCATGTTCATCTGAAATACCCTCATCACAGTGATGGTCATTGGCTCTTGCATGTAAAGTCTAGGACTTGACATGTAGATATTCCTAAGGAGAGGTCTTATTCACCCCAGTCACTCTGAGTGGTGTCCTAATGTTTCTCTTGCTCTCAAAGCTTTTTCACAGACTTGTTCCACACATCAGTGATTTGAAAGCTATAACCTAAATTCTATTCCACAAAAGTGATTTTCATATCTAAATTTTAAATATGAAAAAGAAATCCTCCTGAGATTTTTTTTTTTCCATATAGCTTCTGCACTGTTGGCCCAGGGTGTAGAGGAGACAAGAATCTCGGTGACCTCAGGACTATTTCTCTCAGGTGGAATAAAAGTTCTCAAAAATGGAAAAAGTGGTCACCTAATTTTTATTGCTAAGCAAATGTGTTATTTACAGAGACCATAGATCTCAACCTCCAACAAACTGATAATAGATGTCGATGGTTTCTTGAACTGTTTTGTAAACTGCAACTTTTATACAGAGTGTCCAGAAAAGGCAAAATCTGAAACTTTGAAGCCTCCACTGATCATGCTTCTGGGTAGATAGACCAGTGGTTTGATTAAAAATTAAAATGTGAATTATAAAATGTAAAATTAAAAAGTTCTTTAAAATGCCCTGGCGTCTGTGTTTAAAAGTATTCATGCCGTAGAAGATTCCTCATGTGAGAGCTTCGTGTTAAAGGCTTACAAGTTCTGGCCATTACGGTGAATTGTTCATAAACTAGATGAAAAATGTAATATGCTTAAGTTGTCAGTACTTCTCCAAATAATAATTAATCCTCTTGGATCTGTTAGATACTGTAACTTTTTATAATAACTAGATAAAATCAGGAGCAATTAGTCAATATGCTGTGTCTGTATGAGACTATTTCCATGAAAGAATCCTTAAACGAATCTACAAATATAAATTTTTAGGTACCAGGGAAAAGCACAAATTAATATTAGTTACTAATTACAACAAAATGGAAAGTTTAATTTATATTGCATTTAGCCTATTTTTATTAGCTGCATTGGCTTCTTATTCTTTAAACACCTCAAGCACATTTTTACCCACCTAGGACTTTAAATTTATCATTTCATTTTCCTAGACCACTCTTCTCCCAGATATTCTCATAAGTCTTCTTCTCACTTTTATTTTATTTTATTTTATTTTATTTTTTTTTTTTTTTTTTTTTTTTTGGAATTTGAAAATGCACATTTTTATTAATTACCCTGAAATAATAGGTACAAAGCAGACCTGTCCCTGGTAAACAAGTCCATGCATGGTCACCTTAAGTTATCTTAACTTCCGTCCCTGCTCACTAATCACTGCCATACTTTCTTCCATTCTTTACCTTTTCCATTCTTTTTTATTTCTATAGTCTAGAGAATTTCCTGTCAATTTCGAGCTTGAAAGTACATCCAAATTAACCATTGTTATGTTTGATTCATGTGTTTGTGTTGGAAGGAAGGAGTCCTCCTACTAAAGCTTGTGCTGATGTATTAACCAAACTTTATGAATTTCTTTTATATATAAAAGTCTTTATAATCTTTCATTGTTTCATTGTGAATTCTAATTGGATTTATTAATTCCTTTTTATAATCACATTTACTTGTATCATGGATATGAC
>JAJEJO010048057.1:0-15641 GCA_020662805.1 Glaucomys volans
CCATCTGCCATTTCTTCTAGACTGGAAACTCCTTGAGAACAGGGAACTTTCTGTCCTGTCCAGTGTTGTATCCCCAACACCCAAATCTTGGGATATCAAATTAAATGACAGCAATAGATGGTTGATGAAACCTGGCTGCTTGTCTCTGAAGAAGTCTAAGTGCATCTCAGACCTGCACACACTCTCTTCTTGATTTTATCACTTGGCAGAGAAAAATGCTACTGTCCTAAATACTATATAATTCCATTTATATGTGATGCTAAGAGTAGTCAGATTCATAGAAAGTAGGATGTTGATTCTCAGGGCTAAAGTGGAGGGAGGAACGAGGAATTCATGTTTCGGTTTTATTTATTTATTTATAAATTTATCTATTTATTTATTTTTCAATACTGGGGTTGAAACCCAGGGATACTACCACTGAGCCCACTGAGCTACATCCCAGCTCCTGTCCTTTTTTTTTTTTTTTTTTTAGACAGGATTTCACTAAGTTGCCCAGAGTGGCCTCAAATTCAGGATCCTCCTGTTTAGCCTCCAGAGTAGCTGGGATTGCAGATGCACATCACTGCACCTGGCAAAATCAGTGTTTAATGGGTGTCTTAGTCCGTTTTGTGATGCTATAACCAAATACCTGGTGAAAGTTATATAGAAAAAAGATTTATTTCTTACAGTTCTGGAGGCTGGGAAGTCCAAGGTCAAGGATCTCACATCTGGTAGAGGCCTTCTTATTCATTATTCCATGCTAGAAGGCAGAAGGGCAAGCCATTTGGGAGAGGGAGAGAGCATGCAGGAGAGGGCCTAATTTACTTTTGTTTTGTTTTGTTTTGTTTTGTTTGTAGTACTAAGGATTGAACCCAGGGCCTCCTGCATGTCAGGAAAGTACCACAGACCCATGTCCCCAGCCCCCTAATTTACTTTTACAACAAGCCTGCTGTTGTAATAAGAGATCCACTCCTGAGAGAACCACATTAATCCATTAATCCTCTCTCTCTCTCTCTCTCTCTCTCTCTCTTTCTTTCTCTCTCTTTGTTACCAGGGATTGAACCCACCGGCATTTTACCACTGAGCCCCATCTCCATCCCCTTTTTAAAATATATTTTATTTTAGAGACAGGGTCTCTCTGAGTTGCTCAGGGCCTTGCTAAAAGGCTGAGGCTAGTTTTGAATTGAGACTGCCTCCGTATCTCGAATCACTGGGATTACAGGCATGCATCACCTCACCCAGCCATTAATTATCTCTTAAAGGTCCTACTTCTCAATATTCTTGCATTAGGGTTCAATTTCCAACACATGAACTTCAGGGGGCATATTCAAACCATAGCAGTGGGTATAGAGTTTCAGTTTTAGAAAATGAAAAGAATTATGGAGATGGATTGTGGTGATGTTGTACAACATTGGAAATACATTAAATACCACCATACGAAATGCTTAATGGTTAAGATGGTAAATTATATGTATTTTACTACAATAAAAAATTGAAATGAAGAAAAATGCTAGTGTTCTCCAATATCCCCTTGCTCCTCTGCCATGGAAATTTTAGCAGGGCTTAGGTCACTAGACAAGACTGTATCACCCAATACAACCACAACTCCAGTCCCTTGGAGATTTTTTTTTTTTTTTTTTTTTTGTACTGGGGATTGAACCCAGGGGCACTCCACCACTGAACCACATCCCCAGCCCTATTTTGTATTTTATTTAGAGACAGAGTCTCACTGAGTTGTTTAGGGCCTCGCTAAGTTGCTGAGGCTGGCTTTGAACCCCTGATCCTCCTGCCTCAGCCTCCCAAGTGCTGGGATTATAGGCATGCGCCACCATGCCTGGTGGAGATTTTTTTTAAAGCATTTATTTTACTTGTTTACTTTTATGTGGTGTTGAGGATCGAACCCAGTGCCTCATGCATGCAAGGCAAAGTGCACTGCCACTGAGCTACAGCCCCAACCCCCTTTGGAGATTTTTTAATGCAGGCAAAGCTACCCCTGCTTGAACTAACTGAGTTAAAAAGGTGACGTATGTGAAGATATGAGGTTAAGGAAGGCTGAACAGCAGAGAAAAAGAAGTGACAGAACTTCAGACAGAATGAACTCCCTCCAGGCCTCTCTGTATAGCTTGCCCCTGATTCTCACTTTGTTCTTCTTCACTTCAGCCCCTCTCTGCTCCTTATGGAGCAGCAGAGTTTCTGCCATCAATAGCTCACTCTTGTTGGTACCATCATTTTAAAAAAATAATCATGGCCCCAGGAAAGGGTCATAATTGGTTCAGCATGAATTACCTGATGACCCGCAAACTAATCACCCGTGGAATCAAAATCCGTAAGATGACAAGGTCCATAAGAACACTGAGATGGACAGAGGAAGCAGTGGTCCCTAGAGTGAAGTACGTGAGAGATGCTATTGCTACTCACACACATTCCCTCAGCACTTACCATCTCCAAGGACAAAAGAAGTGTCATTCCTAGAAGGAAGGAGAGACCCTGGGTCATCAGGACAACTGATGCCCATGATATCTCCCCATTTCCACCTCCTTCTCAAAGGGCCTGCTGTTTCCACATTTTGAAAGTGGAAACTGTATGTGCTCATCTCTTGACTCAGACTAAATAAGCCAGAGTTCACACTGCAATTAGGGTGCTTAGCTGCATGCAAGGAAAGACACTTTAACTCATTTAAACAGAAAAGATGATATGTTCAAGGACATCAGGGAGCCCGCTGAATCTCTAGGAGGGTCAGAGAACTAGTCCTGGGCTACATATCATTCTGTCATGGAGTACAAACACCACAGTTCCACTGCTAATACCACCATGGATTTTCTGCTAAGATCTTTGTTATGTGTCTTAAAAATAGTGCAGCAATTCCTCATAAAGTTGAATGTATATTTACCATATGACCCAACAATCCCCTTCCAAGGTATTTACCCAAGAGAAGTGAAAACTCAAATTCACACAAAAACCCAAACAAAATGTGAATGGCACCTTTATTCATAATTGCCTCAAACTGGAAACAACCCAAAAGTTCTTCAGTGGATGAATGGCTAAAGAAATTGGTACAGCCACACAACAGAATACTATTCAGCAGTAAAAAGGAATGGGCTATTGATACATGTGACAGCAGCAATCAAACAGGAATGAATTGATACACACAGTGACAAAGACCACTCTGAAATGTAGCATAATAAGTGAAAAACTAGATTCAAAAGTCCACATACTGTAAGATCCCATTCACATGACATTCTGGAAAGCCAACACTACAGGAAGGGAAATCGGATCAGTGGTTGCCAGGGACCGGCATAGAAGAAGCAACTGACTACCAAGGGAAATGAAGGAACTTTTAGGGTGATAGAATTCTCCATTTTTATTGTAGTATTGGTGACATGGCTACATGCATTTCTCAGAATTCACAGAATTATACATTTACAAGGGTGACTTTTCCTTTGTAAATTATACCTAGATTTAATTTTTTGTTTTAATGCAATGGAAATTATAAGCACCAAAGAAACTAGTGAAGAGGGGTCATGATCCCTTTATTTTCTATCAGTTGCAATATCAAAAACCATCTTCCACCCTGACTCAAGGGAAAGTGCTAGCAGGTGCTGGCTTGCTGGAAGGCGGGAAAGGCAGAGCGCTAGTAGTCCACCAATATTTTTTTCTCTCCTTCTATTGAGATAGAATTTGCAACTGGGTGTATCGTTCCCTAGCTAAGATGATGTTTCTCAGCCATTTTGGAAGCATGTGTCTGCATCCTTCTGTCTTCCCTTCGATGGATTGTGGCAGAAATGATGTAGAAAACTTCCAGATTGTGTCCCTAAAATCAAAGACCATGCCTTCTCCCTTCTGTCTCTTCTCTTGGCTAGAGGTGGCTCTGATACTGGAGGTGGAGAATGAACTTAAACTACAACAGCTAGCTTTTCTGGGTTTGTAAAATGAAGGTTTTTAAAAATACAATTCAAGCAATGCTTGATTGGGTTCTTCAATTGTGGTTTATTCGTATCATAAATGCAGTTGTCACCAATAAATTAGAACTCTACCAACTGGTTTAAAGGAATTTCAGCTGAGAAAAGCAAGATGCAGAGAAGTGAACATAGTACAACCGCAAACAACAACCAGAAAGAATCTCTTATTAATATGTGTATGCAGGGCTGGGGATGTAGCTCAGTTGGTAGAGTGCCTGCCTCACAAGCACAAGGCCCTGGGTTCAATCCCCAGCACCACACACACACACACAAAAATACATATATGCGTGTTCACGTCTTTGTGTGATGATGGAGAAAGCTAGGAAGGATGCACTTCAGACTGCTAGCTGGTAATGTTGGTGGCCTGTTCAGTGCAGAGACGGGGAAGAACAAGAACAAAACAAGGTTGATATCAAAATAGATTCTACTGCTGTGTATCACTAAAAGAAACAAAATTTTTTAAAACAATAAATTTAAAAATCAGGGTTGAAATTAAATGAAATATATAATGATATTTTGCTGCACAGGATATCATTTACATAAAATTACATATGTTAAGCTGTAAATCTGCAAAGAAAAATATGAAGGTGTAGTCAAGAGAAGGTCCACAGTGTATCTCTAGGTGATGGGATGGAGATGACTTACGTTTTATTTATTCTTTGCTTGATTGAATTTTTTACAGGGTAAAACATGCAACTAAAGTCAATTCTGCGGGAGAAAAACATACTGGACTTCTACTAATAATGATTCTCTAAATAATCAGAAACCACCTTCCAACAATAACTTAAAATGCAGATGAAAATACAGGGGATAAAATTTCAGAAAGTGTGAAGCACTAGTAAGAGGGCAAGTGATTACAAAACTGTCCAAAATCCAGAATAAAACAAGAGAAAATCCCCAAACTCAAATGCCTTCACTTTACTCTGACTGCATTTTTCAATCCAGATGACAGTTTGGGACTAAGTGGGAGAACAGTAAAGACTCAGGCCCACCCAGACTGCAGAGTCTGAAATTCCTCTGAAAGATGGATGTGGTGATGCACACCTGTAATCCCAGAGGACTCCAGAGGCTGAAGCAGGAGGACTCTCAAGTTCAAAACCAGCCTCAGCAATTTAGCAAGGCCTTAAGCAACTTAGCAAGACCCTGTCTCAAAACAAAAAATAAAAAGGGCTTGGGATGCAACTCAGTGATGAAGAGCCCCTCAGTTCAATCCTTGGTACTAAAAAAAAAAAAAAAAAAAAAATGTCGCCCTCAAGGTAAAAATGACCCAGCAGTCACTGAGCCCTCTTGTGAATTTACAGCTCACCTTTGCACCCCCTACATGAGTTAGGTAAACTCAGGTCTTATCCTGGATTAATGATGTTCCCAGGTGACAGAAGCAAAAAAAAAAAAAAAAAATTCACTTCTGGAGTAACATAGCACTGTAATAGTCCTTCAGAGTCTTCCTACAAACAAGAATAAGAACCAGAAAAATCAACAAATATGAGAATGGTCCACACACACTTAGATATTGGAGCTGTCAGATACGCACTATAACATGACTATACTTATTTTCAAGAAAACAAAACAAAGATCAAAAACAACCAAAACGTTTTTTTGGTGATACTGGGATTGAACCCAGAAGTCCTCAACCACACCCACCAGCCCTTTTTACTTATTTATTTAATTTACTTTGAGATAGGATCTTGCTAAGTTTCTGAATCTGGCCTTGAACTTGTGAATCTCCTGCCTCAGCCTCCTGAGGAGCTGGGATTAAAGGCATTTACCACTTTCACTTTTTATAGTTCCCAGATAGATTTTCAGATTTGTGAGCCAGACCTGGAAATTTACAGAGATCCTGTCTCAAAATAAAGTAAGAAAGGGGGCTGAGGATGCAGCTCAGTGGAAGAACCCCCTGGTTCAATCCCAGTACTTCCAAAACAAATTGAAAAGGGCTGAGTGCTAAGCCCAGCAGCAGAGCCCTGGGTTTGACCCAAACACCACACACACACACACACACACACACACACACACACACACACCATGGAATTGCATATCAGAATACAAACCAAAAAGCAATTTTAGAACTGAAAACTACAATCGCTAAAATTAAAAACTCAATAGATATGTTTAACAGGGATTAGACAGAACTGAGAAAAAGAAAGTAGGTCAAGAATTGAGTAGAGACAAAAATACCAGAAAAAAACACAGAAAACTTCTAGCTTATTTTATTGTGGTACCAAAAGAGTGGGGTAGAGGCTATATTTAAATAGATGATAATCAATTATAGCAAGAATGCAAGATTGGTTAAATATTCAAAAACAGATATTAATGTAAACCAGCACATTATGAGGTTAGGGAGGAAATCATAGGGTACCTCGACAGATGCAAAAAAATATTGGATGAAATTCAACCTCAATTCATGTTGTAAAACTCTCAGCAGAGTGGGAATAGAAGTAAATTTTTTAATTTGATGAATAACACTACCAACCTATAGCCAGCATATTTATGGTTAAGTGTTAAAGCATCTAATGTTAAGTACAAAAAACTTACTTTCCTTCCTTCAGAGTGAGACAAAAATGCCAGTTGTTCGTTTTGTCCTGGAGACATTAACATGGAAGTAAAGCAGGAAAATAAAAGTTATTAGCATCATTATTAAGAGGTGGTACAACTGGAGTTACAGAAAATTTACAAGACTCTATAGAATCATTTATTAGACTTCAAGCAGATTTTAATTAGGTTTCTTGATAGAAAATCAATTTCACAGGGCTGGGGATATAGCTCAGTTGGTAGACTGCCTGTCTCGCAAGCACAAGGCCCTGGGTTCAATTCCCAGCACCGCAAAGAAAAAAAAAAAAAAGAAAGAAAATCAATTTTACAAACCAAACAAAAGTAGAAAAATAACCATTTGCATTGTTGCAAGTGGTCAAGTACCTAGTAATGAGTTTTAAAGACTAGGTGAAAATTCTGTACAAGGAAATCTTGTAAAAGACATTTTTTTTTTTTTTTTTTTACTGGAGACATAACTCAGGACACTTTATCACTGAGCTACATTCCCAGCACTTTTTATTTTTCATTTGGAGACAGGATCTTACTAAGTTGCTTAGGGCCTCACTAAGTTACTGAGGCTGGCCTCAAACTTGCAATCCTCCTGCCCCAGCCTCCCAAGTATCTGGGATTGCAGGCATGCACCACACACCCAGCTATAAAAAACTAAATAGTGAGATATATCAGATTACTGGATCAGATGTCAGTTTCCCTCTGAATTTACTTATTTATTCAATTCATTTATAATCCAAGTTAAAACATTCTTTTCCCTTTGGAACTTTCATGTGGATCCCAAATATTATACAGAAATACAAAGAGTCAAGTGTAACAAAGATATTCTTAAGGAAGAAGAGTCAGGTGGTCTCACTACTTGGAATCAAGGCCTATTATAAAGCTACAAAAATTAACACAGTGATTGGTAAATTTGAATAGAACAGAATCAGGAAATACTCTCATGCATATGTGGCCGCCTGATTTGCAGAAGACATTTTACTACAAAACTCAGTTGTGGGGAGACACTCTTTTCAGTAAAGAGGGTAAGCAAGTTTGCCATCCAAATGGATAAAAATGACATCAGACTCCTATTTCATTCCAAGCACAAAAATCCACTCTAGATAAATTATGGCTCTAGATATAAAAGACAAAACAAAAATTTCTTTTTTTGGTACCAGAGATTGAACTCAGGGTTGCTTAACCACTGGCTAAGTCCCCAGTCCTTTTTATTTTTTATTTTGTGACAGGATTTCACTAAGTTGCTTAGTGCCTCCCTAAGTTTTTTTTTTTTTCAATGGACCTTTAATTAATTAATTAATTTTTATGTGGTGCTGAGAATCTAACCCAGTGCCTCACACATGCTAGACAAGTTGCCCCAGGGCCTCACTAAGTTGCTGAGGCTGGCTGGAACTTTTTTTTTAAATTTATTTAATTTTGATTCATTGAACACAAATGGAGTTCAGCTATTGTTTCTCTGGTTGTACACAAAGTAGAGTCACACCATCTGTGCATTCATACATGTACACAGGGCAATGATGTCTGTCACACATTCTGTTATTATTCTTACCCCCCCCACACCACCTCTCCCTTCCCTCTATGCTATCTATCCTTCCTCCATTCTTGCCACCCTTCCACCACGAATTATGCATCATCATTCACTTATCAGAGAGATCATTCGGCCTTTGGATTTTTGGGATTGGCTGATCTCACTTAGCATAACAGTCTCCAACATCATCCATTTACCTGCAAATGCCATAATTTTATTCTTCTTTATGGCTGAGTAATATTCCATTGTGTTTATATACTACAGTTTCTTTATCCATTCGTCTATTGAAGGGCATCTAAGTTGGTTCCACAATCTAGCTGTTGTGAATTGAGCAGCTATGAACACTGATGTGGCTCATCACTGTAGTAATCTGATTTTAAGTTGGCTGAAACTTTTGGTGCTGGGGATTGAACCCAGAGCCTTGTGTTTGCAAAGCAGGCAGTCTACCAACTGAGCTACATCCCCAGCCTAGCTTTGAACTTTTGATCCTCCTGCCTCAACCTCACAAGTCACTGGGATTACAGGCATGTGCCAATGTGCCCAGTCAAAAATTTCTTAAAGGTAATGTAGAAGGATAAATTTATAACCTAAAGGAAGGGAAACAGTTCTTAATTAAGACTCTCAAAATCATTAGTTAAAATAGAAAGGTTGATACCTTTGACTAATTAACATTAGGAATCTGTAGTCATCAAATGATATTTTAGACTAATATGATTTTATCTTTATATTTTATGTTGGGCATGGTGGTGCAAGCTTGTAATTCCATTAACTTGGGAGGCTGAGGCAGGAAAATTGCAAGTTCAAGGCCAGCCTTAACAATTTAGCAAGACCCTTTCTCAAAATAAAAAATAAAAAAGGCCAGGGATGTAGCTCAGTAGTAGAATACCCCTGGAAAAAGAAAAAGCAGGAAAGAAAGAAAAAAGAAAATTTACCTAACATGCAGAGACAGTGTCTAATAATATTTCATTCTATTTTTTCCCCTTTCTCTGGGCATATTTTTTATAAATTCTAACCATATCATAGATACAAATTTGTATCCTGCCCATTTTTGTAGACAAATCATATTAACCTGGGAGGAACAGCTATATCCCCTTTGCTCACCTGTGACCTGACCTCCCTGTTATACATTGATTCTTTACCCTGGAAAGTAACCAAGGAGACAACTCCTGAGGGAAGAATCAATTAAAGCTAAGATTTCATTTCTCAATTCATCTGTGTTTAGAAAGAGCTATGGAGAGAGTCTATTTCCTTTTCCCCTTCCCACTGTGTGGAATATGGACGCGTGTTACCAGGAGTCATCCCAAACCACACAGGCCAGGGCACTCTCCTAGGAGGGTAGGTTCATAGGTTGAAGCAGCCTGCATTTCTGACCCTATGAAGCCTCCATATCAGGCCTGGACTATTTATATTTAGTCTACAGTAGGCTTCCCTTATCTACGGGAGATACCTTCCAAGAACCCTGTGAACACCTGCAATCTAGGATAGTACTGAACATACATATACTATGTTTTTCCTACATATATATACCTATGATAAAGTTTAATTTATAAATTAGGCACTAAGAGATTAACAACAGTGAATAATAAAATAAAACCATTTTAACAGCATGTTGTAATAAAAGATGTGAACAATCTCTCCCCATGTCTCTCTCTCTCTCTCTCTCTCTCTCTCTCTCTCTCTCAGTCATTTGAACACAACCATTGCACTACAGTGCCAGCTGATCTGGCAACTGAAATGGCTACTAAACTACTAATAGGCAGGTAGTGTATACAGGGTGGATACATTGTACAAATGGATGATTCACATCCTCGGTAGGACAAAATAGTACAGTGTGGGATTCATCTTGCTGTTTGGAAGCATGAGCAATTTGCTTATGAATAGTTTATTTCTGGAATTTTCCATTCAATATTTTTGAAACAGAAACAAAAACCACAGAAAAGAGTGTATTGGTGAGAAAGGAAAAAAGCTCTACTCTGTGTAAGCCACAGTTACATTGATTTCTGTTTCTGGATTTGGGTCCTACATACCCTATCTTAACAGCTCATTTATAATCAGCTACTTCTCTTGTTTCTAAATTTCTTTAGAAAGTTCAGCCTTGAAGGAATGGTAGCTCTCCATCTCTGAAGTCATTGATGTTTTTAATTCACTCATTCCTTCATTCAACACATATTTATTGAGCATCTACTATGTCTAGGCCCAGTAAAGGGCGATGGGGATTTGGTGGTGAACAAAACTGCACTCATGAAACTCACAGCCTAGGGGAGAGAGACAGGCAATAAACAAGGAAGTAAATACATAAAGATAAACCTCTATTTTCAGAGGTAGCATGTTGCAAAACAAGTTGCAAAATGAGGCTGGATAATTGCTTGTCAAAACTCCTTCCTTTTGCACACAGCTGGACTACATTTCCCATCCTCCCTTGCAATCATGATGGGCAAATTACTAGTTTCTGGCCAAGCAGTTGTGCTGCCTGGTCCTCCAGGCATGACCATAGAAACCTCCCACACAGGGCCCTCCCCTCTTCCAACTGCCATGGAGGCTGGCAATGCCAAACGGAAGAAGCCTGAGTTCCCATCTGCCTCCGAGAAACAAAGTCATCCCACTGACTTTATTACCCAATAGGGTGAATGAAACATAGATTAAGCCATTGATATTTTGGGAGCTCTTTGGTTAACAATAGCTAGTTATTTACCTAATCTAATGCACCCCACGAAGAAAGGACTCTGATAGACTGAGAAAAATGACTTCAATTTGTCACTCCTCTCTGTCTCCATGCCCTTTTGCCATCAGACTTCACAACAATTCCCATCAAAGGGCGGAATCTATTTCTTCTTCACCTGTTATGGTTTGGACATGAGGACTCCCCCCCAAAACTCCTGTGTTAATGCAAGAACAGTCAGAGGTGAAATGATCCGATTATGAGAGCTATGACCGGATCAGTCCATCCTAGTTTAAATGGACTAACTGGGTGCTAACTCTAGGCAGGTGGACGGGGCTGGAAGAGGTGGGTCATGGGGGTGGGGAGGGGGCATGCCCTGGAAGTGTTCGCCTTCCCCTTTCTTGATCTGCTTCTCAGCGGTAATGAGCTGAGCAGCGATTCTGTGCCATGATGTTCTGCCTCACCATGGGCCTAGAGCAGTGGAGCTGGCTGACCATGGACTGAGACCTGTGAAACCAGGAGCACAAAATAAATTTTTCCTCCCCTAAGTTGCTTTTGATGGGTAGTTTGGTAATTAACATACCACCCACTGAATCTGAGTACATCTTAGACTTGATTTGACTGAACGAATGAGACAGAAGGGATGGTGTGACACTTGCCATCCATAGCTAATTTAAGCAGTTTCCCTGACCAAATAAATTCAGAAATTAAAGCCTAGAAGGTTCCTTCTTGTCCGACTGTCATGGACTCTAGAATGTAAATGAACATTGCTGCAACAAACAGATTTTTTAACTTCATGAACACCAACATTCCCCTTATTTCGTTTGGCAGGGAGTACCTTTATCTTCAAGTACCTCTTAACATCCCACAGATCTTTGTCAAACGCTGGCAAGGTGCATGGTTACTACCAGTTTGTTTTGGTCCCCTCCCCTTTTTTTGCTATTATTCAAAATTGTCATCAAAATCCTTGTTCTGGAATCTTTTCCCACTTCCTGGATCACTTCCAGATATTAAATCCTAAAGTATAACTGGTAGAGCAAAAGATGTTCATCTTCCGTCTCTGGACTCTGGTTGCCTAGTCCTTCTCGAGAAATGTCATTCCTATTTGCATTCTAAACATGGTAAATGGGGTCTCTCACCCCCCTGATCTCTCCTGGGCTACAGGGAACCACAATTCAAACATCTTTTCTGATTGACAGCCAAAGGGAAGTGTCTCAGTATTTCAAGTAGCAAATCATTCAAATACGACATAAGATAAATTTGGCTTTGATCTTTTTGTAGTAATCTTATTTCTTTTGTGAATTATTGATTCCTATCATTTGTCTTTCACATCAATTGATTAATATCTTCATTACATTTAGGACAGTAACTATTTTTCTAATATCCTTTTTGCGTATATTTTTCTGTTTTTCATTTAAGTTTTTTATATGCTCTTTTTGAACATTTGGAATATTCAACTCTTAATACAGTCAAACCCGTCAATTTTTTTCTTAGTGATTTGTTCTCCCACTTTAAAGTACAGAAAGTCTTTCCATACACAGAGGTTATTAAATATTTATTTCATCTTCAAGACTTTTATTGTGTAATATTCTTCCCACATTTTACTCTACTCCATCTGGAATTTATTTTCATTTATCATGTAAGATGAAGCTCCAAATTGATATTTTTCCCCCGAACAGTTGAGATATAAATTCAACTGGTATGACATTATGCTTCTGTTCTACAATACATTCTTGCTTTCTCCACTCTCTTATATTACCCAAGATGATTGTTCTTACACTGAAGCCAGACTTTAAATTATGTGAGCTCTTTTTTTTAATTATATGAGTTCTTTTTTTTTTTTTTTTTTTTTTGAGGTGGGGTCTTGCTCTGTTGCCCTGGCTGTCCTCTAACTCTTGGGCTCAAATGATCCTCCTGCCTCATCATCGCAAATAACTTGGACTACAGTGTGCTACCATGCCTGACTGAGCTCCGTGATTTTACTGTCTTGTTACCAGTGTATCCACAGAACCTAGAATCTGGTGCCTGGTAGGATCTCAATAAATATCCAGTAAAAGAATGAATAAATAGATGAATAAATGAATGAATACAACATATCAGCCCTGATCTTGGCAGGGATCCTATTTATATTAGGAACATCATTCTTCTTCCTCTGTGAGACCCACAGATAAACAGGAAACAGTTCACTCACCCTGCGTCAGGTAGCTGTTGCCACATAACAAAATACCCCAAAACTCGTGGCACCTATATGGTGGTTGTTGTTCACACAGTCCTGTGTTTCAAGAATTTGGATAGAAATGGCCTATCTCTGCTTCACATGATGTTGGCTAAAACTAGAATATCCAAGAGAGCTTCTTCACTTCCTGCCTGTTGGATAGGAAGGGCACCTTAAATGAGAGCTAATGTGGAGTCAGATATCAAGGGCATCAATTCTTGCTCTTTTCAGGCTTCCTTAGTTCTCCTCCATGTGGTCTGTCTATGTGGACTCTAGGTGGCCTTTCCATGTGTCTCCTCAGCAGGGAGCTCAGGGGTCCTGAGTGCACAAAAGCAAAAGCTCCAGTCCGTTTTCTGTAGCTATAATAGAACACCTGAGACTGGGTAACTTTTAAAGAAAATAAGTTTATTTTGGCTCATGGTTCTGAAGGCTGGGAAATTCTAGATTGTATGCTGGCATCTGATGAGGGCCTCCACTGCTTGTCTAATGGCAGGAAAGCTGAAGGGCAAGTGGGAACATGCAGAAAAGTTAATACACAAGGGGTACCCACTTTATAACAACCTGTTCTTGTGATAACTGGCCTATTTCTAGAGAAAAGCATTAATCCCTCTTAACAGTCTTTTTTTTTTTCATACAGAGGATTGAACCCAGGAGCACTTAACTACTGAGCCACATCCCTAGTCCCCAGTCCTTTTTAACATTTTGTTTAGAGACAGGGTCTCACTGAGTTGCTTAGGGCCTCAATAAGTTGCTGAGGATGGCTTTGAACTCTCAATCCTCCTGCCTCAGCCTCCTGAGCCATCAGGATTATAGGTGCCTGGCCTCTTAACAGTCTTATCACCTCTTAAAGAACAACCCTGCTTCCTAATACAACCACAGTGACAATCAAGTTCAATATGAGCTTTGGAGGGGATAAACAATATTCAAATCATAGCCACTGAGTTTTAAAAATGAACTCAGTCATTCAAATGGAAGAGCATGCCAAGATACATCAGTGAGAAATCACTCACTGATTCAGTCTTGGTGAATTACTGAAATTCAAGTTGGGGAGATGAGGCTGAAGCCAAAGCAGGGTTCATGGAGTGGGGCATCATGGAGACCCTGAAAGCTGCATAAATAAATGTGGCTTTCACCTTGGAGGACAGTGATTCCCAGCAGCATCTGGTTATCAAAATTATCAGAGTCCAGGTGTGAATATTATGGTTTCGAGGTTCCTAAGCAACTTCGGGCATGTGGGGGATGTCCAGTTTGCAATCAATCTATACATCAGGTAAGGGTGTAGGCTGGGAAGAGAGCTGGGAATCATAGTCATGTAGATGGACATCAAGGCCACCAGAATGCAGAAGGGCATCTAAAGAGAATGTATAGAGTCAGGAGAGAACCCAGAACCTCACAGAATTTTTTTTCTTTTTTGTAGTTAGATGTGACCACCGGCTCCTCACATCAAGAGGTGGGATTTACGTAGCCTCGTCCTGGATGAGCTTGTGACAGTTTCAATCAACAGTCAGAGGCAAAAGTGATGCTGCGTGACTTCTGAGGATGAGTCAGGAAAGGCCACACTTTGAATTCCTGGCCCTCTTGGGACATTCACTCTGGAAGAAGCCAGCTGCCATAGAGGATCTCAGTGCTGGAGTGGCCATGTGTAGCTGTTCAGCCCAGATGAACTCCCAACTGACAGTCAGCAACATTGCCAGCCATGTGAATGAGCCACCTTGGACATCAGCCCAGTTGAGCTTTCAGATGACTGCAGCCCCAGCCAGCATCTGACTTTAACCCCAAGAGAGACACCAATGTAAGAACAGCCTGCTGATCCCTTCCTGAATCCTGACCCATAAAATTGAAGAAGAATAAAATGGTTGTTTTAAAATTGCTTTATTGGGAGATGTCACTATACAGCCATAGGCAACTGAAACACTGGGGTCGCAAATTCAATCCTAATCATACAGTGACCAAACATGGTACAAAAATCAGGGCCTGGTACTGGACAGCAGATGTGGTGAGCCCCCATCATGCTGAGGACCCTGTGCGGGGCTACTCTGGGCTACGTCCACCCTTCCCTTTCTGCCAGTTTCCCTGACTGTGGGTTCGGCCTCCTCTTCATCTGCATTCATCCTCAACCACCAGGAAGCACAAGAGGAGGTGAGGGTAGGAAGCAGGGGCTAGGGTAATCCTCCCCCTTCTTCTGGTGCTCTGACTGCCAGCCAGACACTCCTCATGTGTTTCCAGCTTCTATTGGGTGACTTCCTCTCTGACCTCTGGTGGCACCACCTCCTCCTTTGTTCCTCCAACCTTCAGTGACAGCAGTTTCCTGATGTTATTTCCTATTGCTTCACTGACTCCCATTTGGCCCAAAGAAAACCATAATATTTCTCCCTTAAACATAGAGGCTTGTTGAACTTAAGAAGGTTAGAAAGCAGAGGGACTTTCCATCCTTTCTGTGTCTGCCTAAAGGCAGGACATCAATCCTCCTTTGCTGAAGATGACTTTTATCAGCTCAGAACCAGGCACTAGGGATCTGTGTACCCAGCTCCACTAAATTCTTCCCATATATTTGCATCCCACAGTTTCCCATCTTTAGCTGCCCTCCTTTGTCTTGTCACTGCTCTAAGATTTATTGTTCTCTGTCTAAAAAGCATAAGAGCACCTTGCTTTGGTCGATTTCTTTGGATTTCATAGTCTTCAAAGATCTCCAGGTATATGTAAATGTAATTAAAATTGTATGCTTTTGTCTTATTAATGAGCCCTTATATTTTTTTTTTTTTT
>JAJEJO010048057.1:15741-139566 GCA_020662805.1 Glaucomys volans
CCTCTATGCTAGCTATCTTTCCTCCATTCTTGCCATCTTTCCCCCCCACATTATGCATCATCATTCATATATCAGAGAGACCATTCGGCTTTTGGATTTTTGGGATTGGCTGATCTCACTTAGCATAAGAGTTTCCAACATCATCCATTTACCTACAAATACCATAATTTTATTCTTCTTTATAGCTGAGTAATATTCCATTGTGTATATATACCACAGTTTCTTTATCCATTCATCTACTGAAGGGCATCTAGGTTGATTCCATAATCTAGCTATTGTGAATTGAGCAGCTATGAACATTGATGTGGCTGCATCACTGAGGCAATCTGATTTTAAGTCCTTTGGGTATAAGCCAAGGAGTGGGATAGCAGGGTCAAATGGTGGATCCATTCCAAGTTTTCTAAGGAATCTCCACACTGCTTTCCAGAGTGGCTGCACCAACTTGCACTCCCACCAGCAATGTAAGAGTGTACCCTTTTCCCCACAACCTCGCCAACACCTGTTGTTGCCTGTGTTCTTGATAAAAGACATTCTAATTGGGGTAAGATGAAATCTTAAGGTGGTTTTGATTTGCATTTCTCTTATAACGAGTGATGTTGAACATTTTTTCATAAATCTGCTGATTGCTTGTAGATCTTCCTCTGTAAAGTGTCTGTTCATTTCCTTGGCCCATTTATTGATTGGGTTATTGGTGTTCTTGGTGTAAAGATTTTTGAGTACTTGGTAGATTCTGGAGATTAGTGCTCTGTCCGAAGTGTGTGTGGCAAAGATTTTCTCCCACTCTGAAGGCTCTCTCTTCACATTGCTGATTGTTTCCTTTGCTGAGAAGAAGCTTTTTAGTTTGACTCTATCCCAATCATTGATTCGTGCTTTTATTTCTTGCGCTTTGGGAGTCATGTTAAGGAAATCTGGTCCTAGGCCAACATGATGAAGATTTGGACCTATTTTCTCTTCTATTAGGTGCAGAGTCTCTGGTCTGATTTCTAGGTCCTTGATCCACTTTGAGTTAAGTTTTGTACAGGGTGAGAGATATGGGTTTAGTTTCATTTTGCTGCATATGGATTTCCAGTTTTCCCAGCACCATTTGTTGAAGAGGCTGTCTTTTCTCCATTGCATGTTTTTGCCTCCTTTGTCAAGTATGAGATACCTGTACTTATTTGGGTTTGTCTCTGTGTCCTCTATTCTGTACCATTGATCTACCTGCCTATTTTGGTACCAATACCATGCTGTTTTTGTCACTATTGCTCTGTAGTATAGTTGGAGGTCTGGTATTGTGAAACCCCCTGCTTCGCTCTTCTTGCTAAGGATTGCTTTAGCAATTCTGGGTCTTTTATTCCTCCAAATGAATTTCATGATTGATGAGCCCTTATATTGATTTGTTTCCCTGATCCAGCTAAAGAGTCCCTATAAGAATTAAGGGTGGTCGAAGTGATCTCTCCTTTACTAGAGGTCCTTCGGCTCCTCCATCCCCTGCCTAACCACCTCTGTGTATTAATGTCCCTCTCTTCTCATATGCCAGAAGTTCTGTATTTTCTCCAGTCCTCACAGGTTCAGGGCCTCCAGTCCCCTGCGCCCAAGTAGGAAGATGGACCCAGGGTCAGATATCCCAGTGTGGCAAAAGTCAGAAGTCAGGATCATCATGGGAAATGTTCCAGTAGTCAAATACTGTGGATGCCAATGGTCCTCTGACTTCAAAGTAGATAGTGGCAGCAAAAAAAAAAAAAAATTAAGAAGGAGCACAGGAAGTAGTTCACTCACCGGGTCAATGAGCAGACCTTTACTGAGCATCTACCATGTCCAGGCACAACAGGACAGTTGGAGACCCAGTGATGAGTAAGACCTGCCCTTATATGCATGAATTACAGTGGGGGAGACAAACAAATGAAGAAGGAGAGGAAGAAGGACATGTGGTTTCAGTCATGCAGAGAATAAAAGATAGGTGACGTTGTGTGAACAACACCTGTGCAGGGGAGTCAAGATTTAGTTGGAGGCACAATGGCAGCTCTGAGATTGAACCTTGTGAGTTGAGACCCAAAAGAAAGGAGGAAGCCATCCCTGCAAAGTTCTGGGAGAATCATGTTCCCAGAAGAGAGAATGGCCATCACAAAGCCTTTGAGGCAGAAAAGAACTGAGAGTGTATGCAGAACAGCGAGAAGTTTGGCACAATGGGCCAGGCAAGATGGCACACACCTGTAATCCCAGCAACTCAGGAGACTGAGGCAGGAGGATCTCAAGTTCAAAGCCAGTCTCAGCAACATAGCAAAGCCCTAAGCAACTTAGTGAGACCCTGTATGGAAACAAAAAAATAAAAAGGTCTGGGGATGTGGTAAAGCACCCCTGGGTTCAATTCTTGGTGCAAAAAAAAAAATTGGCTTGGTTAGGGTGAAAGGACCAATAAGGAGCTTGTGGGATGACACGAGGATGTGGAGGATTCAGTGGCCTCGTGAGGACCAGGGGGGCTTCGGGAGGAGTTTGGATTTTATTCTAAGTACTCTGAGTACAATAAGAAGTCATTGGAAGTCTTTGCACAGAGAACTGAGGGAATATGATTTATGTTTTTGAAAGATCTTTCTAGCTGTGGTGTGAGGACTCCAAGTAGGACAAGAGTAGAGGAAAGGAAGCCAGGTTCTAAGCTAGTGTAGTGTTCTAGGTGGGAGCCAACGGTGCTTGGATCAGCTGTTCACAGTGAAGGGGTGAAAATGGGGGGGTGTGAGAAAGTACTACATCACAGAAACCAGGAAGGAGCTTTAACACAGGAATGGTTAAGAGGGGCTGTTAAAATGTAGACTGCTGGGTCCCAACCCCAGACATGCTAGTTCGGTATCCAGGGCAACAGAGAATGTACATTTCCAATAAGTTGTCATGTGATGCTGATGCTGTTGGTCCAGAGGTCACACTTTAAAAAAAACTGGCCTAGCACAATACTCAGATAAAAATATGAGAGCCACACATTTGATTTTCAAATTTCTAGTAACTACATTGAAAAAGTCAAAAGAAGTCTGAGTGATAGATTGCTTATCTAGCATACCTCAGGTCCTGGGTTCAATCCCCACCCCATGCAAAAAAATTAAAAAGAAACAGGTGAAAGTAATTTTAATAAAATATTATACTTGTATTTAATTAATAATAATTGCTAATATTAATATACCCAAAATGCCATCATTTCGTTATCAATATTTTAAAATTATTCATGAGACATTTTACATTCTATTTTTTGTATTAAATCTTTGAAATTTCAGTATGCATTTTATACTTGTGGCACATTTCAGGACTAGTCAAGTCTTCAAAAGCTATCTGTGTGGCTACTGGCTACCATACTGGACAGCACTGAGCAAGCCTGGAATGTCAGCTCTTGTTGGAGGACCAGTAAGTTGAGGATGGAAAATTGCCTCTGAATTTAGCAACAAGAATGAGCTTTAGCAATAAAAGTTTTCATTTTTGTGAAGCAGAGGGAGAAGGATGGAGTATGTAGACACTTCCTTCCTGAAGTTTGGCTGTGGTTTTGCAACAGATGGGTCAGGCTGACAAGACTCAAAACCAACCTTAGATACTAACATCACACAAAAAGACAACCAGACATTATGTCCTTCCTGATTGAAGAACTCAGCATCATCCATGAATTATTCTTACCCCAAAATTGAACTTGAATCTGACCCCAGTCTCTATATCTACCGTTTGCAAGACATACAGGGGACAGTAAAACATATTAAAGGACACAAAAAGGTACAACCATCCAAAGCCATCTGTTAAGATGAATGAGGAGTGGGAACAGTATAAAAGTTAAAGAAGTACCAAACAAATGCAATATGACCTTGTATGGATTCTGATTTTAGCAAGCCAAGAGTTAAGTTATAACACAATCAGGGAAATTTGGAGACAAGTTGGATATTAGATACTATTAAGGAATTAGTTTTTAGGTGTGATAAAGATGTTATAGTTATGTTTTTTTAAAGAACATGGTATTTTAGAGATACATATTTATGGATGAAATCATAGGATGTCTGGGATTTGCTTTAAACCAATTCCGGGGGAGGAGGAATAAATAAAACAAGATTGGCCATATGTTGACAATAATTGAAGCTGGGAGATGGGTACTTGGAGGACCATTATATAACTCTATTTTTGTGCATGGATGAACATTACCATAATAATGTGAGGTGCCTATGAAGAAAAAGAAAAAAAGAGGATTTTTTTTTCTATCAAGAGCCAAGTGCCATCAACAGGCTCAAGAGCTGATGGGACGGTTTAGATGCAGGACAGCGAGAAAGTGGCTGAGCGGGCTCCGGGGAATATCCAGTCGTAGAGGGTGTTGAACTCTCTTTTGCTCGAATAAGGGCCGTCGCAGCCTCTCCCTACTGCTCCGCCTGCAGTACTGACAGCTGCAGCCCCGAGACCACACCGTCTGTTACTCTCTACCCACTAACGTCCTGTGAGACCGGCAGATCTCCCGCGCCTGCGCAGCACCGCCCTCCTCTGGGCGTGGAGCCCAGTTCCTACACCCCATAAACCCCCGCGCCACTCTGGAGGTGCGCACTGATGGGGCGAGGCCTCCACCTCCAGACCAGAGCAAGGTGAGGCAGAGGGTGTCACGTGGCATTCTGGGAAGTGAAGTTCGCTCGCCTGGCTGGAGCCACCGCTTAACCTGCCCGCCAGACTACGCGCCCCACAATGCGCCGCGCGCATAACGACTGATCGGTGTGTTGCTGCCCCCACGTGGCGGTTGAGCGGTTGTTCAGGGATCTGGGAACCGTGCCGAGAGGGAATCGGGGCGATGCTGGGAACGCTGAGGGTCGCTTTGGGAATCTGTTTCCAGAGAGTGAGGCTCCCAGACCTATGCCAGGAAAGGATGGTAGCAATGAAACTGGAGGAGGGCCTGCTATGAGGATTAAATGAAATCAGGACAATAACTGTTGGCTGCATACTGTGGTTATTACAACTTGTACTTGCAGAGTAAGCTCTTTTCCTGTGCCAAGTACAGCTCCCAGCGCTTTACATGTATTAGCTTATTTAATCCTCTCAACAACCATTTGAGGTATTGTCAAACCTCTTTATAGGAATGAAGTGGAGGCCCAGAGAAGGGAATAACGGCCAAAGTTAGTCGGGGATCAGTGGCAGAGCTGGGATTTGAACCCAGACTATTGAGCTTCAAAGTTTGTTCTCTTTTACTATGACTATCTTATTCTGTTATCTTGAGGTGGTAATTAGCACACGAATCCACTGAAAATGGCCATGAACAGTGTGAATCTCTTAGGGTTGGTGATTGTCCATGCTATTCTTCCCACAAATTAATGATTTAGATCTGCTCCAGGAAAAAGTTTACAATCAAAATAGATTTATAATTAGCACGTGAATCATCACAGGTTTCTGTTCACAGGGATCAGAATTCTGTTTAGTACTTGAATCAGCGGTGGTTTGTGTCAGAAGCTGGAGTCATGAGGTTTATAATTTGCACAGTGACACACAGATTTTTTTCTTGCCCCCAAAGACCTATTGCCCTTTGGACAGGTGACCTCCTCCTTGAATGTTGTCCCCATCCCTTTCCTGTAATCTACAACCATCACCACCACCACCAGGTAGTGTTCTTGTCCCTCTCCTTGTTCCTAACGGAATATCACAGTGACAAACACAAGTTCAGAAATGATCTGTTCTCTTTGCTGCCTTATGAGGGAAACAAATCCAAAGCAAGAACTATCTGACTGATGGGTGTGTTCCCACGCAGAGGGTTCAGTAAATGTTTGAGGAAAGAGCACTGGTCACTCACCATCATCCTACACTGAACTCATTAGACTTACCAAATTAAGCCACACTCACTTTGCCCTCAAAGTTGTCAAATTTGTGGTCACCCACTCCAAAAGCAGTGGCATGGTAGGTGGGCGGGTAGGCAGAGTGGAATTGAGAACTTCTCCTTGGAGCAGGATTTGGTGTAGTGGGTAGAAGGTAACCCAACAGCTTCTTCTTACTGCCTGTCCCTAAGGTTATGGATCTGTTGGTAGCTAATACTGAGGCCATAATAATCCATACTCCCTTTGCATGGTTGTGGCTGGACAGAACTGCCTGGCCTGGGAATATGTTTTCAGCCCATTTTGTATCCTGGATGACTGACTAGTTCTTTTTAATAAGATATGAACGTAAGGGATGGCTGTAGGTTACTACTGGACAAGTTCTTTTTTTTAAATATGGAACACTTCCTGAGTTTGCATGTTATCCTTGTACAGGTGCCATGCTGATCTTTTCTGTCATTCCAGTTTTAGTATATGTGCTGCAGAAGTGAGCACTGGACAAGTTTTTAAGATGTTGGTAAACCTCCTCCATCCTGTCTCCTCCATTTTGCCAGGTGGAAACTGATAATTCTGAGCCTCAGGAAATAATGGTGTCACAAGATTAACGAGTCTGGTAAGTGAATCACCAGATGGAGGACAGCTATCAACCAACTAGGACACCTGTGAATAAGAAATAAAATATTATATGAAGTCATGGAAATCCAGGGGGTTATTTGTTATAGCATCTGGCATTACATTAACTAATACACTGACCCTTCCTCTCTGGGCTCCTGATGTCTGTACAGCTTGAGCAGTAATCAGTCTGTGAAATGAGCCTCTAAACTTCCAATTGTGACATGCAGGCTTTCATATAGAAAGTCTGTACAAAGTCTCTATGCTTGTTAGTTATTTCCCCCATTCTTTGCACAAATGTAAACTTTTCCCCATGTGCTTATGGAAGTCCTCTTCCATATTGGTAGCTGGAAGTCATTAAGGCAGACCCTGACAGTTGCATGTAGGTCTTCCAACAGTATTAAGCAGAACCTCATGCATGGGGGCTTCGTGGTTGCCCTGCAGAAGTTGGTGCCTCCTAGAACCCCTTTGTGTGATTTAGAGTGGTGGTGGAAATGGGGATACACATCTCCTGCCCCAGCTTTTGATCCCACCACGAGGAGATACCTTCAGGTTTGATCTTTAAAGTGAGTTCCTAGTCCTCAGTCCAGATCCATGTGCTAATTACAAAGTTGAGCTAATTCCAGGGAATCCCACTTAGACTTGGACTGGTGGACACAAGGGATAGGAAGACACCACTTCTTCCCTCCTTGCTCTGATAGCCCCCTGACTTGGAAGGGGCCTAAGTCCCTTTATAAAGTGACCCTTTTTGGCAGACTGACTGATTTCATTGATTTGGATTCACGTGTGTGTGTGTGTTTGTACTCTTTCCGGTGGGTGTTTAAACATGAGCGCAGAGTGTTTCTACACACATGCCTGGTGTGAGGTTGTGTGACTGTGCACGTCCCTCTATCTGAACACGAGCCCATGTATCT
The DNA here is from genome assembly GCA_020662805.1 of Glaucomys volans. NCBI lineage: Eukaryota > Metazoa > Chordata > Mammalia > Rodentia > Sciuridae > Glaucomys > Glaucomys volans. The sequence goes on from JAJEJO010048057.1 coordinate 23,048, forward strand.
GCATGTATATGTTCCAGTAAGCCTCAGTACCTAATGTGCATGTGTGAATATGAGTGTGTCCCCTGCACGTCTGTGTCTATTGGGGAACATTCTGTGTGCATCGGGCTATGTGTGGATAGGAGCAGTCTCCTTCTCCCCAAGGCCTCCTCAGCTCACAGGCAGTTTAACCTCATTCTTTCTTCTGCGGCTGTTTCTGCTGCTTCTGTCCTCTTCTCCAGATGTTGCAATTAAGCAAATGCAGCAATTAAGCAGTCCCCCAAACAACCATCCCACCAGGATCCCCTTCCAGAAGCTAATGAGGGGTTACAGCACGTGCAGACCCACTATCCAGGCTCTCAGAGACCCCAAGCTGTACGTGCTATAGCAGGAAGACACAGATGAGCTGTGTGTAAACTGCATAAGGAGCCCCTCTGCCCCCCTGCCTCATGCGTACTTCTTCAAATCTCAGCATGATGGTCCCCGATTGCAGGGAGCCTCCTAGACTCACGATGTGAGAGATGGATTTTGCTCTGAAGCCTCATGCCCTCTGCTTTCCCCATAAGAGCTTGGGTTACTCTGGCCTGTGCTTTGTCATCACAGCCCTTGTTGTTTTGCCTGTGTTCTTCCCATCTCAGCCCTGATCGCCCTGGGCTGTCTGGAAATGTGACTCTCTCCCTTCTGGATGTGAGTTTGTTGAAACAGGACCTGAGCTGTCTTGGCCACCACTTTATATTTTTTTTCCAGGGTCAAGTCCTGGTTTTAATTTTACTCCCAGTACCACGGAACAAGGAGGCTCCAAACCCCACAAACAGAAAGGAAGGAAGGTCCTGGAGTGTAGGCAGAAGGAGGGTTATTCCTAGCAGTGAGACTCGGGATGGGCTAGGGACAGGGACAGAAATGCTCACTGCCCCCCCCACCACATGCTGGTCAGAGGGTCCTGGTTACTTGGAGTAGCCTGGAGAGGGGCACACCAGTGGAAGTTTGGGGGCAGCACCAGGGGCAGGGAGCCTTGGTCACTCTTTTACTGCAGTATCAACTAACATGACCATGTGCCAAAATCCATACCAAATGCCAAACTAATGATAGCATCTGTGCCTCTGACTCTGTTTCTGGAACATACCTGGGCTGCTACATCATCCCCTCAACTCACCAGGTTTTAGCATAGCTGTGATGGACAGTTCCCTGCACATTGCTGATGTCCTCAGTTTAGCCCAGGGGATCTCAAGGTGGGGTCCCTGAATCACCTGGGAACTTGTTAAAAATGCAGATGTCTGGGTCCTATCTCAGAGGTACTGAGTCAGCGTCCAAATCAACTCTGAGCTTGAGACCTGAATGCCCATGGTGAACAAGCCCTCCAGGTGATTCTGATAGTCTAAATTTCAAGGACTACTGGTCAAAATACCCTTTCTACTTTTCCATCTCCCAGATTTCACATGGCTCATAATACCATTTCTTCCCGCTCCCCCCCACACACACAGGGACAATCATCACCCAAGGTGAGCAAGAGATGGTAGATAAATGCCCCAGCTTCTCTGAACTTTGCTGGGGGACTAAGGGAACAATTCTGATGTGTTCTCCATCAAAATTAAAGTTCTTTAGCCCCAGTTTCCCAGGCAGGTAAACTTCTCCTCATCAGTACACCTTCCACTAGATTTCTTTCTCCCCTACCCCAGTCTTCCCTTATCCCTGTTTCATGGGATCATTCCTCAAATCAGCCAGTTCCAGTGAATTCCCCAGTCCTGCTCTCAGGAGTGCCTCCATCTCTATCCCTCTCTTTTCTCCAGTTCTACTAACTCTGTAGCATCTCTGAAGCTTATGCAGCCTTTTTCTGAGTTTCTGAGTGACCAGTATCTTCTGTGCTGGGTCAGGAGCACTGATGAACTTTGCTAATGATCTGGAAAGGCGGGCCCCAGGGCCGAGTTAATTTTAGCAGCAATTTTTCAATACACATAAGTGCAAGGAGCCAAAAGTCTATTCTGAAACCTTCAGCAGCGGAGGGATGCCAGGGTGAGTGTGCATTTACACCCCACCCTCAAGTTCACTTTACTTCTCTACTCAAATGGGATACAGTGGTTTGCAGGACCACTCAGGTTCCCCAGGGTAGGGCCATGTCTACCCCAGGCCACTCAGGCCAAAACTGTCTGTTTTGGGCCAGGGGTCCTGCAAGATCAGTTCCCTCACGTTGTTCTAACCGAGTTGCCAGCCTTGTAGACCATCAACCATATCTTTCTTCCTGAGACACCATTCTGGGACTCCCCCAGCTCCTTTCCCCTCACCACTCCTGGTAGCATCTTCTCTGGGTAGTGGCCCTGAGAGGGAGGAGGAGAAGACAGTGGACACACTTCTCTAGGCCAAGCTGGCCAACCCCCTGCCTCTGAGCCATTTCCGATCTTCTTTCCTCCCATCTTCTCAGTGCATCTTGAAGTCTACCCCTAATCCTACAGGGTACAAAGACTTGGATCCAAGTTTTCTCCTTGCAACAAGGGAAAGGAGCCTTAGCAAGGAGGCCTTCTGACCTGAAAGGCCAAGTCCGATGCTGGGCAGAACCCAGGTAAGGAAAATTCACCTATAGAAAGAACACTTCGCCTGTAGAAAGGACATTCCAAGGAGATGGTACTGAGATAGAGGGGCAGGAGACAGGTGTGTGTGTGTGTGTTTGCGGGGCGAGGGTGGGGGTGGGGGTGGATGTCCAGGATGGAGAGCTTCTTCAGGGCTACGAATGAATCCCAAACACACATATACACATACCCATGTTCACAGTCAAGTTGCCCCCAAGTGCTGCATATTAAAGCCTGTGGGTGTGCGCGTGGGTGTGCATGCCTAGCTCTGTCTCTACTCGTCCTTGCCTCCTGTCTGTCTCTCTGAGTCTCTTTCTGTCTCTGTATTTCCATCTCTCCTTGAACACGTGTGTATTTCTGTCTGTATCTCTCATTCTGTTCCTCTGTCCCTCAATCCAAGCAAGCCCATCTTTTTCTGTTTCTATCTCTGTTCTGTCTCTCTGCCTCAGTCTCTGTGTCTGTCTCAGTCTTCTTGTATCCAGGGATTCTCGCTCCCAGCAGTGCTAGGGCGACTCCATGGGAGGTGGGGCCAGGGGCGCGGCTTTGAGATGGGGGGGCTGCCTACGCCTTTAAGCGCGGGCGCGCGCGAGGCCTGCGCCTTTAAGCGCGGGCACGCGCGCGGCCCTGGGTTCCCGGCGAGGAGGCCGCGGGAGCTCCCGGACCCGGTCCGCCTGCCCGGCCCCCGCCCGGCCCCCGCCCCGGCCCCGGCGGGGGAGGGGTCTCTGAGCGCGGCCCCTCCCCCCTGCGCCCCCGCCCGCGCTGCGGTGCCCCCATCCCGCGTGTCCCTGTCTGTCAGTCCATCCGTCCGCGCCCAGGCCTCGCCCCACCCCGGCCCTGGGGCTGCCGGGCCGTCCCCCTCCCCACCGCAGCGGACCCCCTCCCTCTGGGCCAGCCCCCGCTGCAAGCCGGGAAGCAAGCCGCTACGCTGCCGCCCTAGACCCTGGGCCCGCACCCCGACATCGGGGGCTTTCACCCCGAGAATGGATGGAGAGATCCGGAAACCTGAGCCTGGGACCCTGATCTGGGGCCAGCACCCCGAGATCCAGCCGTGAAACCCGCAGACCTGGACCCTGAACCCCAATATCTGGAACTGGAATCCCAGCACCGGTCTTTGGGACCCCAAGACTTGGAAACTGAATCCCATGAATTGGAGCATGGACCCCAAGATTTGGTATATAAGCCCCCAAATCTGGAGCTGAATTCTCAATTCTGTGCCTGGCACCTTGAAATCTGGGACTGGATTCCAAAATCTATATCCCAGAACCCACTATTTGAGAATTGAACCCTGGGATTTAGGCCTCAAATTTCAGATCTGAACCTTGGGATTCCAAGACACCTGAACCTGAATTTGGGCCTGAAGTCCTTCCTGCAGACCTGAATGCTGAAATCTGGGGCTAGAGACCTCCAGGTCTTTACTCAGCACCCTAGTATCACAACACAGAACCCCAATATCAGAATCCAGGATTGGAGTTGGAACTTAGACCCTAAACTTCCCCATTTGACTTATTTAGCATCCCACAACTGGAGCTGGGAAACCCTGACCCTAAACCACCCAAACATGGGCCAGGCTCTCTAAAACTGGACCCTAGAGATCCAATATTTGGAGATCTGGGACCCTAAGTATCAAGATCTGGAGACTCCATAGCCACGGATTTGAGCTGAAACACAACAGTCCTTCCAGAGACCTCAGGAACAGAAAAGGCATGACCAGATACCTTCTCCAGAGTTCTAACCTCTGACCCCCTTGGAGCCTGAGGACTCCGCTCCCTGGGGTGACTTCCAGCTCAGGTAAGGCCACTGAGAGACCTTCATGGTAGGGAGGGACTTGGGAGGATCTTTATGATTGGGTGGAGGTAGGTGACCAGGTCCCCTTTAGAACTCTTGGGGTTCCCCTGGAAAAAGACATTTCATTCCCCACAGGTCTACTTCCAGCTCCTACTCTCCCTCCAACACTCCCAGGACACTTGGCCTGCCCTACCCCTCTGACCTCCTCATTCCCAGCTGATAGCATCTCCAGGTCTCTGATGCCACCACCCTTACAACTTCTCACCATCTGTCCTGTCTGACCATCTCCACCTGCCTTTCATGTCCACCACCACTCTCTGTAGTCCCTTTGTCCACTTCTCCTCTCAATGATCATCTCTGTTCCCCTTTCCTCTCTGATATATTTGACAGCCCTGTCCACAGCTCCTCTGTCCAGCCACCTCTGTCTACTGCTTCACTCAGTGACCATCTTTGACATCTCTGTCCCCTGTACTTCTCTCTAATTATCTTCCACTGGCTCTCTTGCTCTCTGTCCACCCCTGACTCTAATCCTGGGTCTGTGACCATCTCCAACCATGCTTGACATCTCTGTCCATCATTCTTCTCCCCAGCTGCCCTGCTTATTCCTCCTCTCTACCTTCCCTCCCTCTGACCATCTTCCACCATCTCTCCTGCCCTTCACCCACCTCAACTCTAACTGTCTGTCTACAACCATCTGACCATCTCTGGCCTTTCCTGGTCCCCTTTTACCCTCATCTCTCTTGATTGTTGATCTCTGATTGTTTCTACCATCTCTACCATTGTTTCTACCATTTCCTCCCTCTGATGACCTCTCCCCATCCCACCCCCTTATGCTGCCTAGCTGTCCTGGTCTCCAGCTGATTCTGATGTCTGTCCTTTCTCCTCTCTCTCTGATCACCTCTCTGACTTTTGACCACATCTGATCACTTCTCTCTCTGCCCATGTTTGACCAGCTCTCCTGGACCAACCATCCCTGACCACCTCTGACCACCTCTCCCCTCTGGTCATGTCTGACCATTTCTGATCATCCCTACCGCCTGACCACCTCTTCTCTCAGTGGCAATCTTTGACCATCTCTGCCCTCTGGCTTACATTATACCCATCCTGACCAGCTCTCCTGTTCTTTGACCATATCTACCCATCCCTGGCCACCTCCCTTCCCTCTGACCATCTTTGTTCATTTCTCCTCCCTCTGTGCCTTCACCAAACATCTGAGTCTCTGACAACCTTCTCTGGCTTTGGACTGTGTCTGACCACTCCTCCCTCTGAGCGTCTTTGACCAGCTCTGCTGCTCACAGCCCATGGTGACCTTCTCTTCCTCTGGGGCCACTCTTCTGGCCTCATCCTGCCCTGATGCCTCCCCTCTTACCTGCAGGCCGCCCCCACCCGCGATGGCCGTCCTCCCGTTGCTCCTGTGCCTGCTACCGCTGGCCCCTGCCTCAACTCCACCCCAGCCAGCCACATCCAGCCCATGTCCCCGCCGTTGCCGCTGCCAGACCCAGTCACTGCCCCTAAGTGTGCTGTGTCCAGGGGCAGGTCTCCTGTTTGTGCCACCCTCGCTGGATCGCCGTGCAGCTGAGCTGCGCCTGGCAGACAACTTCATCGCAGCCGTGCGCCGCCGTGACCTGGCCAACATGACGGGCTTGCTGCATCTGAGCCTGTCACGGAACACCATCCGCCACGTGGCAGCTGGCGCCTTTGCTGACCTACGGGCCCTGCGTGCCCTGCACCTAGATGGCAACCGGCTCACCTCGCTGGGCGAGGGACAGCTACGTGGCCTAGTCAACTTGCGCCACCTCATCCTGAGCAACAACCAGCTGGCAGCCCTGGCAGCTGGTGCCCTGGACGACTGTGCTGAGACACTGGAGGACCTCGATCTCTCCTACAACAACCTCGAGCAGCTGCCCTGGGAGGCGTTGGGCCGCCTGGGCAACGTCAACACGTTGGGCCTTGACCATAACTTGCTGGCTTCTGTGCCTGCTGGCGCGTTTTCCCGCCTGCACAAACTGGCACGGTTGGACATGACCTCCAACCGCCTGACCACCATCCCACCTGACCCCCTCTTCTCCCGCCTGCCACTGCTTGCCCGGCCCCGTGGCTCACCTGCCTCTGCCCTGGTGTTGGCCTTTGGTGGGAACCCCCTGCACTGCAACTGCGAGCTGGTGTGGCTGCGGCGGCTGGCTCGGGAAGACGATCTCGAGGCCTGTGCCTCACCACCTGCATTGGGGGGCCGCTACTTCTGGGCTGTGGGTGAAGAGGAGTTTGTGTGTGAACCACCTGTGGTGACCCACCGCTCACCACCCCTAGCAGTGCCTGCAGGTCGACCAGCTGCCCTGCGCTGCCGGGCTGTAGGGGACCCAGAGCCCCGTGTGCGCTGGGTGTCACCCCAGGGCCGGCTACTGGGCAACTCGAGCCGTGCTCGTGCCTTCCCTAATGGGACACTGGAGCTGCTGGTCACTGAGCCAGGCGATGGTGGCATCTTCACCTGCATTGCGGCCAATGCAGCTGGTGAGGCCACGGCTGCTGTTGAGCTGACCGTGGGTCCCCCACCACCCCCACAGCTAGCCAATAGTACCAGCTGTGACCCCCCGCGGGACGGGGATCCTGATGCCCTAACCCCGCCCTCTGCTGCCTCAGCCTCTGCCAAGGTGGCTGACACCGTGCCCCCTACTGACCGTGGTGTCCAAGTGACTGAGCATGGGGCCACAGCTGCTCTCGTCCAGTGGCCAGATCAGCGGCCCATCCCAGGCATCCGCATGTACCAGATCCAGTACAACAGCTCAGCTGATGACATCCTCGTGTACAGGTGCAGGGGCCAGACAGAGGGGTAGCTCGGGTGGGGGAGTGAGGAACGGGGAGGATGGAGGGCACACCCATGAATACCCCAGATGAAGCACAGCTGAGAAATGATACTACAAGGTCACAGAGGAAATCAGACAGCAAAGGTAAAAGAAATCTGGCAGCGAGGCAGAAATGGTAAAAGAAATCTGACAGCAGTGGTAAGAAGAAATCAGGCAATAAGGATAAAATAAATCAAACTATAGAGTTAAACAATATCAAGCAGTAATGATAAAAGAAATGAGGCTGTAGAGGTAAAAACAAATACGGCCGTAAGAGTAAATGGTAACAAACAGAAGGAAATTAGGCAGCAAGAGTAAAAAGTAATCAGGGCAGCAGAGTAAAATGTTAATGGGGGCAGGGGAGGGGGATAAAAGCAAATTTCAACAGTAAAGGTAGAGAGAGAAAAGCCTAGTTTTCTAGATGATGGCTTTATACAAGCCAGGCTGCAGGAAGAAAAAGATCAAGCAGGAAGGTACAGGGATGGCAGGTGAAATGAAATGAGGCAGCCCTGTTACAAAGGAAATAGATCAGAGTTGAAAAGGAAAACTGGGGGGAGGAGGTTAAATAGAGACTAGGCTTTGGGTTCATGCAGAGTGAACTCTATTCATTTGGAGTTCTGATAATGGTGGCATATCAATTTTTGATTTGCTAAGTCAAATCAAACCTAGTTCAAGCTCTTCTTTCTGGGTGAACAGAAATATCTTATTTGTCACTCTTGGGGCTTCCCTTCTCTCTTCTATGATTGCAAACACAAAACCTGGAGTTTACAGACTCCAAGGGGTGGGGTGCTTCAACTTCTGTCCCCAAGCCAGAGAGCATACATATGGTGGGAAGTGGTGGCTGCTGACACCTCTCACCAGAGTCCAGCCTTGCATGAGCATTTGTTGATGACACCCTGTTCTCACCACCAGGCTGGGCCAAGTGTGCAGTCCGTGAGGCATGACTGCAATAACTGAGCTTCCCAAGGGCTAGGATGTACAACATGGGAACCCAATACCAGGACCCCTTTCCTGCCTCTGGGACCCATCCCTCAAGAGATCATCACTTGATTTTCCTTTCAATCCTGATTCCACTCCTTTTCTCAGACAGCACTGCTCAGTAGATTCCATGGAGGTCTCCCCACTGAAAATCACACAAGTTCTAGCCTCCTTGCCTGGCAGTTAATGAGACCAATGGTCTCTTGGATGGCTACCATCCACAGGCAATCCTGGAAATTCCTGTTTCTGTCTCAATAAAGCAGTTTAGGAATAAAACAAGTTAAATCTCCAACAGGGTACTGTGCACCAACAGGAAATATAGTGGAATTGGGTGGTAAGGTTAAAAGGAAATGGGAAAGGTAAGGATAACAATAGACATAAAAGGGAACTGAGTGATGGAAAGAAATAAGGCAACAGGGAGAAAAAGAAAGCAGCGGTGATTCAGATGACAGCACTCGCTGGAAAACAGACTACAGATATGATGATGATAGTAATAATAAGGCAATGGGGCTAGGGGGAAATTTTTGGCAGCTTAAAGGAAATCAGGCAGCAGGGGTACCAGGGAATCAGGTAGTTAGATTAAAAGATTAAAGAGAATTCTGGCTGTATATTAGAGGAAAACCAGGCAGCTGGAAAAGGAAAATTAGGCAGAGACTGGTGAGAAGTCAAACAGGAACCAGAGGGAATTTGGTTGAGGGTCTGGAGGGAGATGGGGGAGTGAGATTAAAGGGAAATTGGCTGGCAGGCTAAAAGGAAAGGGGATTAGGTTAGAGGGAAATCAGACAGGATTAGAACAAAATTGGGCTGGAGAGTGTCTGGCAGCAGGACCCATCTGACTTTTATGGTCAGATCAGAGTGAAATCAGGCAGAGGACTAGAGCAGAATTGGGCAGGGAAGCTAGAGGGAAGTAAGGCTGCAGGGTGGAAGTCTGGTGGCAGTACAAATGAGGAACAGGGCAGTGGGGTATAAATACATGAAACAGGAGTGGAAGAACATGGAGTGGTGGGCTGAAGTTAAATTGGGCAGGGGGCCCAAAGGAAAAGCAAATGGGATTCGGGGTGGCAGGCTATGGGGAAGCAAAGAGGGAGAACTAGAATGAAAATGGTGAACAGACTGGAAGACATGTAAGGTGGCTGAAGGGGTGTCAGAGACCAAAGGAAACTGGGATGCTGGCCAGAGGGAACTTGGTGGCTAGACAGAAGTGAGGCAGCAGACTGGAGGGAATCTAGCCCCGCAGGACTGTGGGTTGGGGGAGAGGAGAAGGTGGGTGCCGGGCAGCCAGGGACCTGACTTTACCTGCCTGCCCGTCCAGGATGATCCCCGCAGACAGCCGCTCGTTCCTGTTGACTGACCTGGCGTCAGGACGGACCTACGATCTGTGCGTGCTGGCTGTGTATGAGGATAGCGCGACGGGGCTGACGGCCACTCGGCCCGTGGGCTGTGCCCGCTTCTCCACCGAACCTGCGTTGCGGCCATGCGGAGCCCCACACGCACCCTTCCTAGGCGGCACAATGATCATCGCGCTCGGTGGTGTCATCGTGGCCTCCGTACTGGTCTTCATCTTCGTGCTGCTTATGCGCTATAAGGTGCATGGCGGCCAGCCCCCCGGCAAGGCCAAAACACCGGCGCCCGTCAGCAGTGTTTGCTCCCAGACCAATGGCGCCCTGGGTCCCACGCCCACTGCACCTGCCCCTGCCCCTGAGCCCTCCGCACCCAGGGCCCACACCGTGGTCCAGCTGGACTGTGAGTCCTGGGGGCCCAGCCATGAACCCACGGGACCCTAGCTGGGCACCCACCTCAATGGCTCCTCTGGCTCCAGGGACAGCAGGACCTGGACACCCCACCGGACCTAGCCTCAGACTCACCAAATTGCTCACGGTTTTTAAAACTCTGATGGGGAGGGTGTCGGGGCACTGGGGCACAACAAGAAAGTCCTATTTTTCTAAGCTTGGGCCTGGGCTCTCGCCCTTGTCTCTGTCTGTGGGGTTTGGCGGAATGGTGCAGGGGTCTGGGATTGGGTGTACCTCCTCTGGGGAGAGACTCCCCAGTTCAACCTGAGGTCCTGGGGCAGGAGTGGGGGGCAACTGAGGATGTTCAGCCATTCAATTAACAGACATTCTTGGAGTGTCTACCTGGATGACACTGCAGTGACCTGAAAGCCTTGAGCACTGCCATCAAGGAGTATAAAATCCAGCAGGAGACATGATTTCAGGCAGTGGTAGCCCAGAGAGATAGGATATGGTGATGAGGGAAGCCTTGGGGATTGTGTAGCCCAGAAGTGGTGCCTGGCTCAGCCTGGGCCGTGGTCAGAGAGGGCTTCCTGGAAAAGGAGACCTGTGCTCTGAGAAAGATATCTAAAAGAAATAATTGGGCAAAGAGCAGAAGAAAAGCTGTTCCAGGCAGAGGGCACAGATAAGCAAGGGCTTAGTATATAGTTGGTACTGGGGGTGCTGTGATGGAGCTAAGGCAGGAGAGGTGAGCAGAGTTCAGGACCTCTAAGCCAAAGAGCTCAGAATGTGGCCTGTTGTATGGGTAACCATGGAGGATTCAGTGCAGGGAAGGGATAAGGCTTTAGGAACATCCTTCTATTTAAGGAAGATGGACTCAAGGAAAAGCCTAAAGCTGGGAGCCCAGGAGGAAGTCAGAACAGGTTGATGGGTTGGTGAGGGCAAACTTGGACCAGGGCAGGGGTCAGGGAAGGGAGAAGGGAGTAGGTAATAGAGACGTTCAGGAAGTTGAGTGGATGGTTATAGAGCTGAGGATCCTGGGGAAAGGAAGTGCCCTGGGCTCTGATCAGGGAAGGGAGATGGTGGGACCAGGTAGGAGGAGCGGGTCTGGGGAAGATGCTGTGGCCACTGTGGGCTCAATGGATGTGGGGGATCCAGAGAATGTCCAGAGGGTAACATCCAGGATGCCAAAGAGCTCCTGGTCTGAGGTTGGAGCTAAGGAAATAAATGAGGGTTTTGTCAGCAGAGATGGGGACTGAGGTCACTTGGGATGAGATGGCCTCTAGGAAATGTCCTAGTCCCAACCACTTTCCATATTTAAGGGGGAAACAAAAAATTAACAAACAATACAGAAGCAGCAGGCAGAGGGACTGGGGAAAGAAAAACTAAGCAATTCAGCAAGTAACTATTGTATTTAATAATGTAAAAGTTGAGGTGACACCAGCAAAAGCATAGTGAAGGGATCATTGGGGACAGATGCCACATTCAGTGGATTTGAGAGTAGGAGATGAGAAAGTGTAGACAGGGCATATAAGCCCTATGGTTCTGTGGGCTAGAGCCTGGTTCAGTTTGATCTGGAATGAAGGCCACATGTCTTTACAGATCTGGTCCTCACTCTGTCTTTGTCCTACACCCCCTCAGGTACCAGGTCTGGGAGTTTGTAGGACCAAACACTGGGCCTAAGAAATGTCAGGCCTCATTGGAGGTCTAGAAATGGGTTTGGCAGCCAGAGGAACGGCACCTTCTGGACTTCTCTAATGGAGGGTCCAGGCAGGAATTCGGAGGAAACTTAGATCCCATCCCATCAACCTTCTGGAGTAATGCTGGTGTGAGGAACATGGTAAGAAGAGCCCAAGACTGGACTGACCATTCATTCTCATGCCCTGGCCACATGACTGTGTCCTGATAGGATGACAAATCTTAGTTTCTCCAACAGTTTTGTGGTGGATCTTGGCCTTGGAACTAATATTTCATTATCCATGGGAACAACTTGAATCCCAGGGACCTGGTCTGACTCCCCAGTTCCCCAGCTCCCCAGCAGAAGGTCCTTCCTCACATGAGGTCCTTCCTCTTATTGTTTGTTATCCTTGGTTGACTGCGATCACGTAAGGTCATCAAGGACAGTGAGGGCATCAGTCTTGGGGAATGGGTCCTAGGGAGTAGATTGTTAGCTACAAAATACTGGTTTCTGCCATGAGGGGGAGCCAGAGTGCACTGTTCTGAAGCCCCCACCCCTCTTTTAAATTTGAACCACCTTTCCTGTGTGCCTACTGTGTGCAATGCACTGAGGACTCAGTGCTGAACAAAAATAGAGGCATAGGCCCTTCCTTCACACATCTCACCATCTAGTGGGAACACAAATGTTAAATAGTCACAAGCAAGTTTAAAGCATCCTTGGTGTCAGGGGGGATCGAGTAGGAGAGAGATGGAACTGTGAGACTATTATCAGGGCACCTGACCCAAGAAGAGAGATTGAGAAAGGCTTCCTGGAGGAGGTGAGGCCTCGGCTGAGACCGGGAAGGTACTCAGGTTGGAGTTCACTAGCAAGAAAGGGAAGGGGTGTTCCATGTGCTTGGAAGAGCATTGCTGAGGGGAGCATGGTGAGCAAAGGGAGTGGAGGAGGCCAGGAAGCTGGGATGGGGTGCAGGAAGGGAAGAAAAGTAGCTTTGAGGCCAGAGAGTGGGCAGGATACAGATGATGAAGAACCCTGTAGGCTGCTGGGAGGAGTCTGGATTTTTTAAGTGGCATGACAAGCCACTGAACCGTTTTGACCTATGAAGAAAATCATGTTCCCTGATCTCAAGAAAGCTCCAGTGGCACATCTTTTTATGTATGGAGGGTAAAGGGGAAACCAGGAAAGAGACTACTGCAATGGTCCAGGCCGTAGAGTGACGTGGAACAGACTGGGACCTGAAGTGAATGAGAGAAGTGAGGCATTATCAGAGGTCTCCAACCCTACCCAAAAAAGAACGGTGTACACTACTGTCCAGCTGCCCAGTACTCAGCAAGAAGAGTGGTGGGACCCTGTTGTCTGATATCCCAGGATCCATCCCCTAGGTGTGGCAGCTGATCTCTGTAGCACTGGAATGAAGGAGATTCTCCAAGTCCAAGTCCCAGGCAGATAGTGCATGGAGGCTGAAAAGCAGATGCTGTGTCTGGCTAGAAGGATGTGGACACAGGGAATGCACACCCTGTGATGGCTTATTACAAGTTTGGAAGCAGGGAGAATGGGAGGGTATGGGGCAGGCCAGTCCCTCTAGCATGGCTCCCTTAGCTCCCCACAGAATCCTTGGACTATCCCTCATCTCCTGTGTAGGAACAAATGAGCACATGTGTCTAGGATTTAACGTTAAAATTTATCCTGTCCAGTCCTGCCCAGATGAACCCTCCAATTTCCTGAGCTCAGGAGTACAGCTTTTACTGTCCATTGCCTACCTGGCTTTGGAGAATGCCCTGCTCAATCTGGAAACCAAAACTCCCGTCTACTGAGGCTTTTTTTTTTTTTTTTTTGAGGTGGAGATGAATCTAGGGGTGCTTTTACCACTGAGCTACACCCCAATTCTTTTTTTATTTATTTATTTTCTATTTTGAAGCAAGGCCTAAGTTGCTAAGACTGACATCAGACTTGCAATCCTCCTGCCTCAGCCTCCCAAGATGCTGGGATTTCAGGTGTGCACTACATACTGCGCACCTGGCATACTGAGGCATTTAGTCCTAATACCAGAATTCTCCCCAGCCTGCATGCTGACAGATCCAACCCATGTGTCTTGGAGTGGCTAAGTCTAGCACAGGTGCTCAACATCTGGAGATGCTTGTGACCTCAGCAAGGCCTCCACTAATGCCAAGCTTTTGCAATTCTCTTCATGGACTCATGTGGGAGAATCTATTAGGGGTGTTCCTGAAGAGGACAGTTCTACTCTGGATGGAACCTGGTGGCTCCTGCCTGTGGTTCCTCATTGACATCTATGCCCCACCTCCATGCTTCACCAAAGCAATGCTAGGTGTCAATGCTTGATGTTGCCCTGGTCTGTGTGGAGCAATGCTGGGGACATAGTGGTGACCAAATAGCCCAGATCCTACTCTCTCAGAATTCCAGTTCTACAGGAGCAAATAGATACTCTCCAAATGACAGCCCAGAGTAGTTGGAGCTGGAGTGGGAAAGCTCAAAGCAAGAACATTTGGGATCTGCTGAGCCTAAGATGGAAGGTGGAGAGAATCCAAGATTTCCAGAAGGCAGCGTCTGCTTTATGATAGTGTGACCTGTGGAGTCACCCAGCACTCCTCACTTAGCTTGCTTTTAGGCCCTGTGGCCACCATCTTGAAATTTTTAATGAATTTTCGAACACAGACCCTCCCATTTTCTTTTTTCCTTTTGTAGCAGGGATTGAACCCAGGGACACTTAACCACTAAGCCACATCCCCAGTCCTTTTTTCATATTTTGTTTTGAGACAGGGTCTCACTGAGTTGCTTAGGGCCTCACTAAATTGCTGAAGCTAGCTTTGAACTCATGATTTTCCTGCCTCAGCCTCCCAAGCTACTGGGATTACAGGTGTGCACCTCTGCATTTAGCTCTCATTTTCATTTTGCACTAGACCCTGCAAATTATAGCCAGTCCTGCCTAAAGGAGAGAACACGTGAAGGATATACAAAGAGAACCAGGGCAGAGAGGGTCTTCTAAGGAGAAAGCATCATGTGTCAAGCCAAGAAAAGAAGAGAGGGGAATGTTCACTTGAAGAACTAGCTGGAGTTGGTGTGACTGGAGCACAGGGTGGGAGAAAAGACATGACAGGTAAGCTCGAGTGGTGGGCAGAAGTCAGCGTCCAGGCCAAGGAGTTCTGATGCCATGCCGGGGAACTGTGGAGCCAGGCAGTGTGATACACAGTGGAGGGAGAGCATCAGGTTTGCACTTGAGAAAGATCCACTTGCTGCTGTGCAGAGGGAGGATAGGAGCACATGACCAAGAACAAAACTGAGGTTTCAGCTGCCTGTGGAGGGGGCTGGGAGTGTCCATGACTCTGAGGAAAGGCTTGGGGAGGAGAGGTCAGTGTGGGCAGGCTCACAAAGAACCTTGAACGCTTGAATGACAGATACCCCGGCGCACCAGGACACAAACTAGAGAGACCCCAGAGCCACGGGTTGAGCCCAGAGCTTCATTTTCACTTGAAAATTCTCACCATGGATGGGGGGAGGGAGCACAGAAGGTGGGTTGTAGAATTCACTGGTAAGTACTTAAAAATCTTTTTATATGAGCACTCGCACGGCTAGACCGATGGAGGTGAATGCAAAATTGGCAAGAATTTAGAGTATAAAATGTGAGACTTCAAAGGACTTTATTCTGGATATATTCTGGCTTCAACTCTGTGGAAC
Organism: Glaucomys volans; assembly: GCA_020662805.1. Classification (NCBI taxonomy): domain Eukaryota; kingdom Metazoa; phylum Chordata; class Mammalia; order Rodentia; family Sciuridae; genus Glaucomys; species Glaucomys volans. The sequence continues at coordinate 38,283 of JAJEJO010048057.1, forward strand.
CCCTGGAGCACACTTCACTCTCCCCCGCCCTCTGGATACAACCAACAGTTCCTTGGGAATTTCCTCTTCAACTTCCCCCTAAATGCTGTTCTAGCCCCAGGGCTGGAAACTGACCTCCTTCTTCCTTCTCTTCTCACCTCCTTCTAGGGCATCCACCCCAGTGCCTCAGTTTTTCTTCTCTGCTGCCAACCTCTGCCCCTCTCTCTCTCCCCACTACTCTCTCTCCTTTTTTCTCTGGAGCACAGACATGTGCTACCTCTCAACTACATCCACAGCCCCCTTTTATTTTATTTTGAGAAAGGGTCTCACTAAGTTTTCCAGGCTGGCTTGTATTTACAATCCTCCTGCCTCAACTTCCTGTGTCACTGGGATTACAAGCATGCACCACCATGTCCAGCTGACCTCCACATTTCTGTTCCCATGCCTGGCTACTCTCTTAAACCCCAGACTTGGCTTACCTTCACTTCCTGGACCCCCTCCTCCTGGACAGCCCCCAGGCTCTCACACCCAGCCTGGCCTGTTTCTTCCCAATGTGCCCCCTCTCCCAGGTCCCATCTCAGGGTAACTCCTACTCAGCTTCCCCTATGTCCCTCCCATCACTTCTTCCTTCTCTGCCCTGTCCTGATCTAACACTGGCATCAGACATTTGGGTCCCAGCACTGGCTTCCCTCTGGGCTCCCAGCCTCAGTCTCCCCACCCTGGTAGAAAGTCTTCCTGAGGGCTGGGGGTATAGCTCAGTTGGTAGAGTGCCTGCCTTGCAAGCACAAGGCCCTGGGTTCAATCCCCAGCAGCACAAAAAAATTAAAAAAAAAAAAAAAATCTTCCTGAAGCCAAACCAGACACTTCTTTTCATAGAATCCTTCATGGCTCCCAGGGACAGACTCTAAGCTCCTCAGCCTCCTATTCCTATGCTGTCCTCCTTCCCCCCAGTGCCATCTCTAGGTGTTCCCACCTCAGGCTGGAAGTAAATCTGCTCCCTAAAAGGCAGGGACTTTCAGATCTTCCTTCACTGTGCCTTCTCTGGAACCTGCCCTTGCTTCCTGCTTGTAGTGAAGAGTCATTTGTAGTGAAGAGGGATCTTAAGCAAATGACAAATGAAGCTACTGGAAGAAAGCTAGTTCCTTCTTAAATTGTACCCTGTCTCCACCAAAGGCAAAGGTTCTGGGGGAGAAGAGAATTGGAGGTGTAGGCTCCTGGGACCTGGGATTGAAGGTGGTTGGAAACTATCCAGACACCCTTGCCCCTCCCTTTCTGGAGACCTGCCTTGTCCTCCCCTTCTAGACCCACTTTGGAGAAGGCAGTTCCATTGCCCTCCAGTTAGGACTTTCTGGGAGGATTGGAGTGGAGGATGGCCACCAAGGAGGATGGCTCCTTGGGGAGCTCTGTCCCACCTCACATCTGAGCACATGTGTCCTCTCTGCTTCTGTCTCCAGTCACTCTGTGACCCAGGAGTCCAGGCCTCCAACCCCTTCTTCCCCAAACTCAGGAATTCAATTCCCCAGTTCCCTCCTCCCTCAGACACAGGAACCCAATCTCCATTCCCCCCCTCCTCAGAACCCATGTTTCCAGCCCCCTCCTTTCCAGGGCCCCAGAAGTTCAATCCAGAAGCCTGTTTCTCCCTCCTCAGCAGGCTCAGTGGGGGGCTGCCACTCTTTCCTTAGGATGACCTTCGGACCTGGCTTCCTCCCTTACCCCCTCAACGCTGATCCCCAAAGCTGATCCCCGTAATGTGGCAGAAAGGTGGAGACCTCACCCCCTCCAAACACAGCCACCTCTCCACACTCAGAGGCTCTCCTTGGGGGAACTCTCCTTCTAGACGCTCAGTCTTTGTATCTTTTCCCTACATCCATTCTCATTCTCTCCCTCGCCCTCTCCCCGCATCTTTTTTCTCCTCACTGTAATTATTTCCCATCTTTTCCTCTCCCTCTTTTAGTGTCTATGGTCATCTCTGTCTCTCGAGTCCCCACATCTGTCTCTTCTCCCTCTTTCTCTGCCCCTCCATCTGTCTCTTGTCCTTATCCCCATAACCATCATGATTGATGGCACCAGGTCAGGCTGTGGCCGATACTAACGGGGACATCCATGAACTGACTCAGGGAGGGTGCAGAGGGCCAGGCCTAGGCATCTAAGATGGACTATAAATGCCTCCTCTGAGTAGTCCTGGCCTCAGCCTGGCTCCTGATAGGCGAGACACCCAGCCTTGATTGTTTCCCTGGGCTCTAAGTCCTAGTCCTTCTCTGGGGTTTCCCTTGTGGCTAAAGAGAAGACTAACAAGGCCTCCAACCCTTACCCAGTTAGGGCTGCCCACACACCTGCCCTGCCTTGGTGCCCTGGGTTTCCCAGGAACTGAGTGATCCATGGGGGACAGAGAAAGCAGGTAAACTGGTCCACATTACAGCAGAGGCCTGGTTATGCTGGCTGGCTGTGACAGAGGGTTGACAGTGAAACTTCTTGGGATAGGGCCCTGGCAAGCAGGGACAAGGGCTATTTGGACAAATTCTGTGCCAGGGGTTAGCCAAATGGAAGGGGGCCGAGCAAGTGGCCCAAGGGAAGCAACTTTAAGCTAATATTTATATGCAGGATATTGCTCCCTGACCTTTCCATACATCACTTCATCTATAGCTCTGTGAATCATGTACTAATAACCCCTTTCCAGATGAGGCAACAGAGGCCCATAGAAGTTGGGCCCATACCTTGCCCAGATTCATGTGGCTATAACCTGGCAGTCGGGATTAAAACCGGTTATTCTGCCTCCTTTCCTCTCCAGGTTCCCTCAGACTCAACAGCTGTGTTTGTGGGTTTCTAGGACCGCTACTTCATCACAGCTTTCTTGGAAAATGGGGGCGCTGAGAAGCTTGACTTCCGGCTGTACGTGTTGCCACCCCCCAAAGGCCCCCAAACGATAGTGCAAGTGACAGCGCCTGAGCGCTAGCGAAGAATCCGTGTGGGCGCGCCTTCCTGGACGCGGTGCCAGCGCCACTACGCCGCCTGCTGGGCACTTACTGCTTGGTGGCGATGGCGTTACTGCAGCCCCGGGACAGGCACAAGGAATTGCGGGGGCGGGGGGTGGGGGAGTGGGGGTGAGGGTTCAGTCCACGTGCCTGTGTCTCACGCACCCTGTGCTGGTCCTGCTAGATCGCATCTAACACTCTGCCGTCGGCCCTTTCTCTTGCACCTCAAATGGTTCCAGGCACGGCCGTTACAGAGGACAGGCTACCTATCCAGCTTCCGCATCCTGGCCACCCAACCCGTCGCGCTACTTACTGACTGGCCACAGTTGTCTACGAGCTAGACACATCCCTGTGGACACGCGTCCGAACAACCGCTGCCCCAGAATCTCTGGGGCTGCCTCAGTGGTTCCCTGACCCCAAGACAGCGTGTAAGTGGCGGTTAGCGGCCTGGGGAGCCTGCATTTCTGCCAGGGCGAAATCCAAGGGACGCTTGGTGTGCGCGCTGGTGCTTTTTTGGCATTGTGCGGGTGCTTTTTCTGGTGGCAGCCAGGGCTCTCAGAGGTGCCACCTACGATCCCTTTTTCGTGCTCATGTCATGGGTTGGCACGATCAGCTGGAGTTTCAAGCTCACAGCCGCAATTTTCCAACGTGATGTGCTGATGGCACACTCCTACTCTGGCGGACCTGGATCCACGACCATTGCCCCACCCTGGTTCTGGTGCCTCGCCCCTACTGGCCCCAAGCCACATCACCACCAGCAGCATTCTGGCCAAAGCCAGCTCAAGGTTTCCTGAACTGAGGACGCTTAAGCTACCAGTATAGCGTTGGGCAACACCTGGAGACTCACAAGTCTCCAGTGGGAGGGCTCAGCTTCTAGACTGTGGCTGTAGCTCAGCTGAAGGTTCAGCAGACCCGAGGATCAAGGGTCTTGGGAAGTGAGCAGATGATGGGATTCCTGAGGATGGACTCTGAGGAAAAGCACAACACTATGTCTGATCCCTCTAATAGTAGCCAGAGGGAATTTTTAAATGCAAGTCACGTTCCTTCTCCACTCAAAATTCTGCAATGTAATTATCCCACCTCCCAGCAAAAACAAAGTCCTTACAATGGTTTATAAGGCCCAGTCTTTGCCGCCATAACAGCTCTCTTCCCACTGTGTCCCTCCCTCAATCTACACCAACCACACTGGTCTCCTTATTTTCCTCTTCCTGTCCCAGAGTCTTTGCACTGGCTGGCCCAGTGATATTCCTCTGTATCATTCTCTCACCTCCTTTGCTCAAATGTCACCTTCTGACTGAGGCCAACCTGACTACAGATTTTAGATCACAAATTCCCACCTCCTACATTCACTAACTCCTTCCCTGACTTTTTTTTTTTCAGTAGCACATATTGCTTCCTATGTACTTATTTATTCTGTAATCTTTCTCTGCTACATATATGTTTCTTGAAGGCAATGATTTCCCATTGTTTAAGTAGGTCTTAAGATACACAGTTAATTGCACAATGTGCAGGTATCTAGCCTGAATAAATTTTATATATATATATATATATATATATATATATATATGTGTGTGTGTGTGTATGTGTGTGTGTAACCAACATTTAAATGAAGCTATAGACATTTCCATCACCACAGAAGCTTCATAAAGTCAGATTTTTTAAACAATATTTTGTTCACAGTTGAATAGCCAGAATCTATGACAGTGCTCAGCACTAAGTAAATACTTGTGGAATGAATCATATTAGTTATGTTTTGTTAAATATGTATCACATCAGGTGGGCATGGTGGCGTTCACCTGTAATCCCAGCTACTCAGAAGCCTGAGTCAGGAGGTTCACAAGTTCAAAGCCAGCCAGGGAAACTTATGTAAACTATGTCTCAAAATTAAAAAGGAGCCGGGCATGGTGGCACACACCTGAGGTGAGTCAGAAGGATCGTGAGTTCAAAGCCAGCCTCAGCAACTTAGCGAGGCCCTAAGCAACTCAGTGAGACCCTGTCTCTAAATAAAATACAAAATAGGGCTGGGGATGTGGCTCAGTGGCCAAGTGTCCCTGAGTTCAATCCCTGGTTCCAAAAAATAAAATATAAAATAAAATAAAATAAAAAGGGCTAGCTTTGTAGCCCAGTGGTAAAGCATTTGCCTAGCATGTGCAAGACTCTCACTTTGATTTCCAGTCCTGAAACACACATACACACACACACACACACATACACACACCACATCACGTGCCAGGTGCTTGGCTCAGAGAGGAAATTGTTGGCCAATACCACTTTTTCTTTATTACAGTGCAATACGCAAATAGCGAGGCAAGGAAGGGATACAGTAATAATGGTTAGTATTGAATGCTTAATTCTGTGCATTCATATTCATATTCCACCCCCCTCTCTCTCTGTCTCTCAGCTCTGGAAATAGAACCTAGGGCCTAGACAAGCTCTCTACCTCTGAGCTATGTCCCAGGCCTCTGCATCATCTTTTTATCTTCCCGCCAGCCTTTAAGCTACAATAATATTGTACCAAGAATATTGAAACAATTCCTTTTTCCCGGGGGAAGGGTAAAGGGGACAGAAATCACTTCTCTTGCCAAATTTACATAGTTGGAAAGTGGCAGTATTCGAACCTAGCTAGGTCTGCTTACGTCCAGAGCACAAGCTTCAAATCACCTTTTTTGGTGGTGGTAGAAAGAGAGAGAGAGAGAGAGAGAGAGAGAGAGAGAGTTTTGTACTTTCTCACAAAGACTTATAAATAGTACAGACTTTATGGGCTAAGTGGCAAGTGCTTCTATGTATAATGTATATACATTTTGTAATATAGTCCTCAGTCACCCTGGAGGCAGGTGTTTTATTATCCCCCTATTTTATAGAGAAAGCAGTGAAGATTGAAGGCGCTAAATCATCGCCCAGGGCCACACACAGGAGCAAGTGGCAGCTTGTACCCAAAATTCGCTGGGGCTTCTGAGAATGAAGCTTGTGGCCGAGGATAGCGCAGCGCTTCGCGCAGACTCAGAGTAATTGGGCGCTGGCCATGGTTCTGAATACATGGTGCTCTGAGACTCAGGATTTTTCTGTCCTTGGAATTAAGAGACTCCCACTCAAATTTTTCCAGTCTTGAAAAATCAACAGAAAACCAGGGAGATGCAAGAAAAAGTGAAATAATGTTCAGAGATAGGTTTGAGTTCTCAGAAACGAAGACATTGACTTCGTTTGTTCATGATGACTTAGAGCTGGACTCTGGAGTCAGAGAATTCAAATCCTGCTCTAACTAAGCTGTGAGCCCTTGCACGAGTCGATTCATCTCTCTGAGTCTCTATTCCCTCCTCTGTGAAAATGTATAATAATGCCAACAACATCATAAAGCTGTTGTGACTTTTTTAAAAAATGAATTATAGATCAGTGCCTGGCAAGCAGTAAGTATTTGCTATTACTATTTTTCAACAATATTTTTAGCATTTATCTAAGGCCAGTCCAATTCTAGGCACTGGATATGTGACAACAAATGATATAGACAAAACCCTTGCCCTCAAGGAGTTGACACTAATCAAATCTATCTAATCCATACCAAAACTCTGTATTCCATTTTCATAGAAAATAAGCAAAACTCTATAGAAAAAGCAAGATTATTTCTTAAAGTTTCACTTTGTAGGCAACCAACTTCATCACCATCTATAAACAAATATCTCCCCATCCTAGGAAGAAGGAAGGCAAATTACTCTCAACGCTGCTGAATGTGGCAAGCTGAAGTCTTCACTGGTCAAAATCAACCCACAAGATGTGTGGACTGACTGACACAGGTGTGTGTGCCTGAGTGTGTGTGTGTGTGTGTGTGTGTGTGTGTGTGTGTATGCACAAGTGCTGGGAATTGAGCCCAGGGCTTCACATATGCTAAGCATGTGCTCTACCACTAAGCTATACCCCCAGTCCCAGGGATTTTTAAATAATTGAATCTAACTATCTTTACATGGGGGCCTGTGCTCTATAGCTCACACCAGTCCTATCACACCAGACTGTGATATCATTTCTGTGTTTTCCCTCAGTCCCATCTTTCTCTTTCTACTGATACAAACAGGCCTGCTTCATTTTAGATTAGGAATCTTGCTTGCTTCTGAATGTTGAGTTTCCAGTACTGGGAACCTGGGGGCCTAGATACAGAGGCAGGTCAGGGGTGAGACTAAGCACCAGCATCAAATTCTCCTATGGCTTCTCTTCATCTCATCTCCTGGCGTTCTGACTGAAGAGCAACTGAACCTTTCCATAGAATTCCATTCCCTCCTAGCCTCTTCCCTGGTAATGTTCTCAGTCTTCTGAAAGACCTTTGCATGCTCTGACAGGTTTACATGTCATTTTGTGAAGCAGAAGCCTAAATCTGTGTCCAGTAACCACACCACATTTGGTTCCAATATCACATCTAGTTCCAAGATGGCATTTCTAAAAGGTTCCAAAAGAGAATTCATCTCCATCACCAAAACCATGACAATGACTGAGCCATGATCAAAGATCACACCTGAAGCTGAACCAGGCCTTCTTTCTATCGTCATAGCTGGACCTGCACCTGAACCTGTGGCCATGGCTCAAACAGGGCTTTCATGAGTGGCTGTGGATTAGTGGTTGGCCTGAGCCTGTAGCTGTGACTGAGCCAACACTTGCATCTGTACCTTTATCCAAGACCACAGCTGAACCAGTGCCTACAACCATGTCCAAAGCCAAGTCAGTATCTCTGTCTGGATCAGAATTTGAGCCAAGCCATGGCTCAAAATGTTGGATGTAACTTAAACAGGCTTACATGCTATGGCAAAACCAGAACTTAAAACTGTGTCTGAGTACAAACTTATGTCTCTGGCCAAATCAAATAGTGAGCATCTCTAGCAGGGGCAGAAGGACATCAAGTGGGTACCTGCTAGGCCTCTGCATTGCCATACCATTACACTTTTTTGCCATACTTGGGATTGAACCCAGAGGCACTCCACCATTGATCTACAGCCCCAGTCCTTTTAAAATTATTTTTGAGACATAGTTTCTGAGGCTGGCCCCAAACTTGCAATCTCCCTGCCTCACTCTCCCAAGTTGCGGGGATTACAGGTGTGTGCCACCTTCACTTTAGATGTCCTGTCTACACTTTTGATGGCCACTTATTCCCTGTGCCTGCTCTGGAAGGAGGTATCCCATGTGCTCTGGGATAATATCATTGTCACTGGATCTTAATGAATGGAATCTCGGGAAAACTTGCCCTTTTCTGTCCATCACTTTTGTCATCTCTAAAATGGAGGCAATTATCCATTCCAAAGTCCTTTGTCTAAAATGCTTGGGCCAGGTTCATTTCAAGTTTTGGAATTTAGAAGGATCATACCAGCAAATGCCACATATTATATAACACTCCCGGTGGGTGTTTACATAATCACAAACACTACTATCTCTGAAGTGAACTATCTGAATATTCACAATTTGTGGGATAAATTAAGAGTATAAGCAGACACACATGAGTTCAGGTCAGGGTGTGCTGCCAATTAAATTTTAACATCAAATACAACTTTCAGTCTTAAGGCTATTTTTCACTCTTGGGAATAAGGGATTGTGGATCTTTAGTACCTACCTCATGGAGTTCCTATGAGGTGGAAATGATTTAACAGATAAAAAACGCTTGAAACAGAGCCCAGTTCACAGTAAATGTCATATAAAGAGTGTTTGCTGTGTTTATTTTCCCCACAACACTGGCCTCCAGAACCTCCAGATCCTCTGAGCTTTGAACATATTCTAGGACCACATACAGCTACTAGAATGTTCTAACTTCTCCTCAGGGTAAGTTTAGAGGTAATGCTCTGGTTGAAAGGTTGTGGGGACCAGAGTACATTTAATCAAGGTTGCTAGAGGAGGAGACTTGATGGAAGTTATGGATGTACTAAGTCACCCCTTAGCACCCCTATAGGAAGACAATGGAGAAATTCCTTTTTAAAGAAGAAAGATGATGGACTCTGAAGCCAGATGGCCTGGGTTCAAATCCCAGCATGACCACTCATTCGTTTGTGACCTTGGGCAAATTATTTAACATCTTTGAGCCTGTTTCTTCATATGTGACATCAGAATGATAAAAAGACCTAACCCATAGGGCTTTGGTGAGGATTAAGGAAACCAATACATGGAAAACTCAGAGTACGCGATGTCAGGACCTGAAACATGAGCCCACAAGGCTCTATGGTACATACACGCACATGCACACAAGCACACACACACACACACACACACACACACACAACACAACTCAACTCCTGAGATGTTATCCTGCCACTTAGAAGTCCCCAAGTGCTCTCATAGCTCTCCAGGATCCAGCAGCCTCCACCCCAGGTATTCAGCACCTTCAAATCCTCAGGGATCCAGATTTGTACTCTCACTAACATGGACTCTTATTTGCCAGAGACTTGACACTCCTGTGTTCCTTCCTTCCTTGGGGAGTGTTTTATTATTATGTATCAAGCTTTGTTCAAGGTTCTGAGGACACATCAGTGACCAAGACAGGCAAAAATCCTTGTTCTTATGGTACTTCTGTTCTAGCAGAGAGATATAAGCAATAAATATAAGTAAACTGATTACATCGTATGTGAGAAGGTAATACACACCAGGGAGAAAAAAAATAGAGCAGGGAAAGTGGGATCAGGATTTCTGAGTGTGCAGTTTTAAATAGAAGATGAAGTTCAAGCCAAGCCTTAAAGGAAGTAAGAGAGAGAACTATGTGGATGTCTGGGAAAAGAGCATTCCAGGCAGAGAACAGCAAGAGCCTAAGGTGGGAATCTTCCAGGCACACTAGAGGAACAGCAAGAAGCTCAACACAGCTGATGCAGAGGGATTGTGGTACAGAATAATGAGAGCGATGACAAGGACACCATCATGGAGGGCCATGTGGACTCTTGCAACAATTTTGCTTCTCATTCTGTGTGAAGTGGGAAATAAGAGAGGATTTTGAGCACATAAGGGACAAGATATCACTCAGGTATTAACAAGATCCCTGTGGCTGCTGTGTGGGAGCAGATTATGAGGCTTGGGAAGGAAACCCTGGGAGATGAGAAAAGTGGCTTCTGCAGATGATGGAGTCCAGACATGATGGGGGCTGCACCAGAGTGGGGCAGTGAAAGATGGGTTGGGAACTTTGGGGAGTGGGGCAAAAAGAAGGAAATTATGGTTTGACAGAAGGGATCTGGAAGGATGAGTGGAGGTTCTTGGTAATTGTGGGAAAGACCTTTCAATCCCTGCTAAATGTTCTATTAACCAGAGGAGGTGGGCACGCCTAGCTCCTTAGTGAAATTACTTATCTGGATTCCTGAGAGAAGAATTTCCAAGTACTGCAAGAAGAAATACTGAGTATTAGAATCAAGACTGCTGGTTAACAGATAAGGATGAGGCCTCTAGATTCCAAAGCCCCCATCACCTCAGGATCCCACCATCCAGCTCCCTCAGCAGTTATCCCCTACCCTCTTCAAATGCTGTCTGGTGACTCCAGCTCTTGGTCACTCCTGCAGGTAAACCAGTAGCAGCTGCAGCTGCCAGTAATGCTGAGTAATGGACAGGTGTGGTTGTAACTCCTATAGCTCAGTACTGTGGGCAGAAGAAAATCTAGAACAAGAACCACCCACATTGGCAGCATGCACTGTCACTGCAAGTGGCTGAAGGCTACCACACATGCTGGCTCTGGGTGGCAACTTCAACTGGGAGGGGACTGACAATGTGGGCACAGGTGGACCCTGTAGCAACCTGATGCCCTGAACCACGTCCCTTGAGCTGCCCCTTGCACCAAGCCCATACCCCCACAGTAGACCCCTATTCTGTCCTGGCTGCCTGGAAAGAGCCCTTTAGTCACTGTCACCAAGTGCTGCTGCCTATACCCTTCAGGGCCAGCTACAGTCCCTGGATTGGCACTTCCCCAACTACCATCCTGCACTCTGCATGGTCCTCCACATCCATGCACATAACCGTCAGTACCTGGGTGTCAGTGTCCACCCTGGAGGTTCCAGGCTGGCTACTGTGAGTGAGCCATCAAGGAAAGGGTTAACGGCTTCTGGGAAAGGAAATTCAGGGAATCAGGAGTGACATACCTTACTTCTGGAGGTCTGGTTGCTGGTGCAAGGCTTCTGGGTCCCTGGGGTAGGACAGCCTTTAGGTCCTGGGAGTAGGACTACTGAATTGTTGGGGGTGATGGAGTTAAGAAGAAATTTCTAGAGCCTGGAAGCAGGATTCCTTGGATCTGGGGTAAGAGCTCCTGGGTCCTGGTGATGCAGACTCCTTGGCTCTAGTGCTGGAACTTCTGAGTTCTTGGTTTCTGGGGACTACAAGACATAGGTCCTGCAGGTGGGGGGACATCTGGGTCCTGGGGAAAGGACTCCTAGGGCCCAGAGCTAATTTGTTTCACAAGGCATAACTTCCTTGATTTGGTGGACTGAAAGGTCTTAGTTCTAAAGTGTGAGAAACCTAGGGGCTGAGATAAGAGTTCTGAGTCCCAGAGCCAGACTTTATTTTGGATAGGGGACTTCTGGTTTCTGAAGACAGAAATTTCTTTACTATGTGAGTTCTTTCAAGAACATGTTGGTCAGGACAACAGACAGCAGCTCAAACACTTATAGGCATTATGGGCAGATTCCCAGCCCTGCAACAAAACCCTACAGAGCCCCTACTCTTACCTAGGGATTCAAGAACATTCAGAACTGAGACTGGGTCCCTATCTCCAACGTGACCCACTCTCTTCCCAAAGGTGAGTGGTAACTGGCAGAATGTGGCATTTCAAGCCAGGTGTGGTGGTGCACACCTGTAATCCCAATGACTAGGGAAACTGAGGCAGGATTGCAAGTTCAAGGCCAGCCTCAGCAACCTCATGAGTCCCTGTCTCAAAAAATAAAAAGACTGGAGGTATAGCTCAGTGGTAAAGTATCCATTGGTTCAATCCCCAATAAAAAAGAAGAAGGAGAAGGGGAAGGGAAAGGACAAGGAGAAGAAAGAGGAAGAGGAAGAGAAAGAGGAGGAGGAGGAGGAAGCTCTGGGCCTGAAATGTGTGCACATCTTCCACCACGGGTGGGACCTTGGTCAGCTATCCTTTGACCTACACCTTGGGATCCACATGGTGCTGCTTTTGCCAGCAGCATGTAGGGACCATCTGATGGGACTGTGTGCTGGATACAATGGGAATCCCATGGACCACCTCCAGCTGCCCAGAATCCACAAGAACCAAGTAACACAAGTCTTGGTCCTTTGACCACATCTGCTTGGTGGGTTCCCTGGTTGAGTGTTCAAATGCTGTTGGCAAGATGCCACTACTAGCAGGGCACAGTGGTGCACACTTGTAATCCCAGATATGAGGGAGTCTGAGGCAGAAGGATTGCAAGTTTGAGGCCAGTCTCAGCAAGTTAGTGAGACCTTGTATTAAAACAAAACAAACAGGGGCTGGAGTTGTGGCTCAGTGGTAAAGTGCTTGCCTAGCATGTGTGAGGAACTGGGTTGGATTCTCAGCACCATGTATAGATGATAGATGATAGATATAGATAGATAGATAGATGATAGATAGATAGATAGATAGATAGATAGATAGATAGATAGATAGATAGATAATAGATAGATAGATAGATAGATGATAGATAGATAGATGATAGATAGACAGAGTTAAAAAAACAAACAAGACTGGGTATGTAATGCAGTGGTAAAGCAGTCTTTGGGTTCAATTCCCAGTACAAAGAAAAAAATGCTGCCATTACCATTTTCCTGAGTCACCCTGCCAACTACCAGCACCCCACCCTGCTTTGCCCACATCTATGAAGTCATCTTGGGTATCCTGGAGCCCTTGCATCTGTGCCATGAGGTGGTGACACCAGGAGCCTATTTCCAAGATTGCATGGAGCATGTATGCCTGGACACTGGCCCCTGCTCCATGCTCCACCTCTAATGTGAAACTTGCCAGCTGCTGGTTAGCCATGTCTTCCCCTGGGCAAAGCTGAGCCTGCTCAGTAAATATCCAGGACCTCAGTCCAGCCTCTTAGTTTTTGCTCAACTGAGGAACATGTCTCCACTCCTGACTAGGTTCAGCTTCTTGACTGTTGTCCATCCTACAGTACCAGACACTCCCTGCACAACTTAGTTCCCTGTGACTTTGGACTTCCCATGGTGCCAGCCTCAAACCCATCTCCCATCAATCACAGTGCAGGCCTTCAGTATTTGCGTATCTTGAAATGTCAGATCTACTCTGATTAGAATCCAGTCCCCAACTCTTATCCTTCCCAACTCTCAATCCTGATGACAGTCCAGTCCTTTAGCACTTACCTCTTCAGAGATTCAGAACCTGTTCACTGTCCAACCTCCACTCCCTTAACATCTCAGAGAACCCATAAGCTCCTCTGCTCCAAGGTTAACCACCTGGTATCTCCCTATCTGGGGGTCCTGGCTTCAGGTCTGTCCAAGTTGAGTTCTTCAGCCCTTATCCCTGCAAGACCCCAGATGACTGATCCTAGCCCCAGACACAGAGGATAATACTGGAGTAACCCTAGAGGACCTGAGGGTTACTCACATACTTGCCCTGAGTAACCCTCCATTCCTACTCCTTCCCATGGGTCCATCATTCCCAGCACAGTCACACCCCACCCATGTGCTTTCCCTGCTGGGTCACTTAAGTGGGACTGAAGCTGCCACCAGGCCCTAGGGTAGTCAGAATTTCCATGAAGGGTGCAAGGGCTGCATGTGTGACATGTGCTTCCAGATGAGCAGTGTGCCCACGAATCAGTGCAGAGCCAAGCTGGTCGATACCTTGAACCTGGCTTTTGGCTACCATCTCCTCACTAGGCCACTAGTCACAATTGCTTGCCACCCCCTGGCTGCTAGGTGGCCTGGAAAGTCTGCTGTGCCTCTTGGGGTGTCTCAGGCATCTTCATAGCCTCGGACAGGCCCTGGCTCAGCATCTTCAAGAGCACCACCCAAGCACTAATATTTGTTGGTGAGTGTGGCCCAGCAGGTATGTGGCCTTTAGAGGTGGTGCTAGAAAAAGACCCAGGAAGGCTTGGCCTCTGCTGTGTGCTGCTCTGACTTCGCAGTGGCCCCTGATGCTGGAGATATGTCACAGTGAGGCCCTGCCCCACTTCATTGATTGCCTTCAAGACTCTGTCCTGGTGGGTCCATGTCTGTGTATCCATCTCTGAAGCTCTCCTTCCCTCCCCGTTCCAACACCATCATTTCTGCTCTTCTCCTCCCTTGTCTGCTCTCTCTTTCCTTATCTCTCTCCTTCTCTTCCCTTCACCTTTCCATACCTGCCCCATCAGCTGGGGCTGTGCCTCGCTGCTCCATGCTGCACAATCTCTGTGTCTCTTTGCCTCTCCCTCCTCACTTCTCTTCACCCACCCACCACCCTCTCCCATCCCCTGATCTTCATCTCCCCGTCTTCCCCCTCCCACCCCATTTCTGGGGATTGAACCCAGGGGCACTTGAGCACTGAGTTACATTCACAGTCCATTTATCATTTATTTTTTATTTCATATTGTAATTTGAGCAGGGTCTTGCTACGTTGCCCGGGCTGGCCTAGAACTTGTGATCCTCCTGCCTCAGCCTCCTGAATAGCTGGGATTACATATGAACACCACAGTTCCAGGTTCCTATCCTTTTCTCCTCCTCCTGGGTCTCAGAGCACCCTCTTCCCCACAAAATCATTAACTTCTCCCCATCCACCCTCCCCAAATCTCTCCTGTTCACCCAAACTCATTCCCTGAGTATCCCTCTCTCACCACTAGCCCTTCCTCTATGGTGAAAGCATCTCTTTCACCCCAGAATATTCCCTCCTCCTCTCTCCTTCTATCCCCAACATCCCCTCCCACCTTTCCTTGGCTCTATAGTCTGCCCCTCCCTCCCTGCTACAGTCACCACTCATTCATCCCTACCAGGGATGTTATCCCTATTAACACACTGATCAGGTTAAGGCTGCCATAACCCAATCATTTCACCTCTAAACTTTCCTGCCGTGTCTCACATGTGAGCTTTTGGGGGACACCTAATATCTAAATAATATCACCACTCAACAATATCCACCCAAAATATTGCCTGGGCCCCCCTTTTCTTTCACTTCCCCCCATCAGGTCCCATGTCTCCTCTGCCCTATACCTCACCCCATGTCCCTCTCTAAGTCACACCCTCCTCCTTCCCCTCCTCCCACCTGACACACCACCTCTTATTCCTGTAACACACTCCTCAACACCCCACATCCTCCCTGGGATGCCCTTCCTTGTTCTTGAGTGTGGCACTGTCTGCAGCCCAACATGGCCCTATGCCCGGCCTCTGCAACAACTTCAATGACTAATGACTTGCAGCTGCTGAGGTCTGGGCCCTGTGCTGTGCCCATCCTTACCCAGGGTGGGGCTGTTCGGTGGCCACTGAAAGTACAGACACAGAAACTGCGTGGCCCACCACCTACCGCCCCCTGTGCAAGCCAGGGGGTCCTGCTGGCACCCTGCCACCCAACCTGCTGATAAAGCCCTTCTTCCAGGCTTGTGTAGAGGCGTGGAGTGCCTGCCGGGACCACCCAAGGGACCAGGCACTTGCTCTCTTCCTGCCTACGGCCTATGCGGCAGCCCACCAGTCAGCTGGTAGCAGGGTACACCCTGGAGGGTGGCAGGCTCCTGTTGAGAGTCTTCTACCCAAGGTTGTTCCAAGCCAGAGTGGGTGGGGACATGCAGCCTTTAGTCATCCACAGGTATTAGTTGAGGACCTACTAAGTGCTGGGCCCAGGCTGGAAACTGCACAAACAAAAGGGAGTCCTGCATACGTTCTCAAGGAAAGGACAGATTTTATTTGCGTTCTAAGCTAACAGAGGGCACTGCGAGGGAGGAGTGTGGAGACCAAGGGAGGGAGGAGGAAAGTAGTGGAGTGGGTATGGGGACCTAAGGAGAGAGAGGACCTCCAGGACAGGGGTGAGATCTGGAGGCCTCTGTGGTCCCAGGGGAGGAGGAGGGCTATAGAGCCAGGGAAAGGTGGGAGGGTATGTTGGATGCTCTTCTAAGGCAGTAGTTCTCAAAGTTTCTCAGCAGCACCAGCAACAACAAGGACTTGTTAAAACTGCAAACTCTTGGGACTGGAGGTTTTAGCTCAGTGGTAAAGTGCATGGGGGAGGCCCTGGTTCAGTCCCCAGCAGGGGTTGGGGTGGGGTGATGTAAACTCTTGCCCTACCCCAGACGTACTGAATCAGAAACTGGGATGGGACCCAGCAAGCTAGGTTTTAACAAACTCTCTAGGCAATTCTACAGCAAGGCAGGACCTGAGAGCCTCTTAAGTGAGCTACTTTAAGTTAGCTCACCGTCTTCAAACTGTCATGTTTGGGCAGGGCGTGTAGCTCAGCGGTAGAGCATTGTCTAAAATGCATGAGATCCTGGGTTCCATCCCCGGTACCACAAAAACTAAAACAAAAGTTACCCTACAAGACAGAAACAACTGCCTGACTTCTACAATTGAGGAAACTGAGGCACAGAGAAGCTAAGTAATTCCCCACATCCCAGAACCAGTAACTGGACCTCCCACTGATTCCAGAATCCTGTCTCTGACCCATGATGCTACAGCAACTCTACATAATGTAAAAACAGTTCCAACGATGACGTAAAAGGACACCTGCCACTCGGTAGGCTGAGGCAGGAGGATCCCAAGTTAGAGGCTAACCTCAGTAACTTAGTGAGATCCTGTCTCAAACTTTAAAAAATAAAAATAAAAAGGACAGAGTAGGCAGCTCAGTGGTAAAGTGCCCCTGGGTTCAATCCCCAATACCAAATATAAATAAATAAATAAATAAAACCCATCTTCATTGCTAAGCCCTGTACTACTTCAATTAATTCTCCCATCAGCCCCATGAGGTAAGTACATTTTATGGATGAGGAAAACCAAGTACAGATGGCTAAGAAATTTGCCCAAAGTCACACACCTAAAATATGGCTCAACTGGATCTAAGTAGTTATTCATTTTTTTAACAGAATCTCACCAACTCTGAGTCTTTATGTCCATTTGTCTCTTCCACACTCCTCCTGGACTCTTGGCCCCACCGTGACTGACTCTTTTTGTGTCAGTGTCTTCCACTCCCCCTGACCCCCAAGTTCAAGTGCTCCTGGGGGGGGATCTATTTGTCCCGTCCTTTGCTATTTACGGATGACCTCCTTGTGTACTTTTTGTCCAGCTCTGACCCAGCCAACTGGCTATAGAAGAGGCAGGGTACGTCTTTTGTGGCACTAGGGATTGAATCCAGAGCCTTGTACACTGAGATTGCTCCCAACCCTCTTATTTTATTGTTTTACTTTGAGACGAGTCTTACTAAATTGCCCAGGCTTGCCTTGAACTTGTGATCCTCCTACCTCAGTCTCTCAAGTAGCTGGGATTACAAGTGCCACCACCTGGATTGGACAGAGTTTTGTTTTTGTTTTTTGTTTTGTATTTGGGGGGAAGTTGTTTTTTGGTGTTTTTTTTTGTTTTTTTTTGTTTTTTTTTTTTTTTGCAGTGCTAGGGATCAATACGCCCCCAACCCTCAGGCAGTAATTCTTTTTTTCTTCTTCTTCTTTTTGCTACTATGGATTTTGAACCCAGGGGCACTCTTCCACTGAAGGACATCCCATTCCTTTTTCTTTCTTATTTTGAGACAGGGTCGCACTAAGTTGCTCAGTATTTAGTTAAATTGCTGAGGCTGACCTTGAACTTGCAATCCTCCTGCATCAGGCTCCCAAGCAATTGAGATTACAGGCGTGTGCCACTGTGCCTGGCAAATGATTTTTTATTATTCTTTGTTTGTAGTGCTGGGAATTGAACCCAGGGCTTTACGCATGCTAGGCAAGCACTCTACCAACTGAGCTACATCCCCAGCCCGCAGGCAATTCTCTTAATGGCAGTGTCAGAATGCCAACTGAAATCAAAGAGTGAAAGAAAAAAGGTCTTGGGAAACTAAAAATAAAATCAAAACAAAACAAGGAAAATGGTTTTGGAGCACACATAACTGCAAAGACTAAAAGGGCCTTTCTGCATTTCCATCTTCAGGCTTAGCCAGATATCAGTTGTCCAAAGTAGGTACAGGCTGGGCATGTTGGTGACTCTGGAGGCTAAGGCAGGAGGACCACAAGTTCGAGGATAGCCTCAGCAACTTGGCAAGGTTCTGTCTCAAAATAAAAACCAGAAAGGGCTGGGGATGTGGTTAAGCACCCCTTGGTTCAATCCCTGGTACCAAAAAAGAAAAGAAGGTACAGGTTATTATCAGAAGGGTATGGAAGCCCCACATGGGGCTGTATGCCCATAATTCCCAAGACTTGGGAGACTAAGTCAGGAGGATCACAAGTTCGAGGCCAGCCTCAGCAACTTGGTGAGGCTCTCGGCAATTTAGCAAGACCCTGTCTCAAAATAGAAAATACTGAGGATATAGTTCAGTGGTAAAGCACCCCTGGGATCAATTCCCAGGATGGAAAACAAAAATAGGCATCGCTGCCTGAGTCCACAGACAGGTCCCCCACAGACCTTTGGTGGCGGGAAGGATCACTTGGTTCACATGGAGGCTAATCCCTTCAGCAGAGGCTGGGGATGAAAGAACAAGACCCCAAAAAGCACAGAGAGAAGGGAAGCCATGTTGGTCCTATCCTGGGCACATTCAAGCAACTAGCACAGTGTCCCTGTGGACCTCTGTTCTGGCTGCCTTCTGGCCAGTACTTCCCTGAGAGCACTCCCTTGGGTCTTTACTCCCTTGGGTAATTACTAGTAATTACTGAGTTAGAGTCACACTGGCATTGCCCCTCTTCGCCTCTGATGGCCATACTCTTCCTCCCATCTCAGAGTCTCTCACTGTATCCTCCAACACCAGCTCGCCATCCACTGGCTTCCTCCACGCCTGGTCCTGACTACTCTCCTCAAAGACCTCTCCTCCTACACCTGTGAGCAGGGAGAGAGTGTGACCTGTGATCCTTTAGCTGCCCTAACAGGGGAGCTTGTGGCACCTCAAATGGAATTCTAGGCTATTAATTGTGAGGTGACCAGGGATGGGGTCCAAGGAGTCAGAGGTGGGGTCATGACTTCTGGATCCTGAGGAGGGGAGGGGGCCTTGCCTTTTGGGTCTGAGGGAAGAGAGGCCTGGGGACCCAGAGTCATGGGCTCCTGGCTTTCTTTCTCCCCCATAGCTTCCTCAACCTTTGCCCTGAGTCCCATAGCCCCATTACTGGTTACCCCACCATGGCCCTAGGGCCCTGGCTACTCTCATTTTGTCCCATATGGATCTTCATGCCCAGCCCCTTGGCCCCAGCAACTGCAGCCACCACTGTTCCCTACCTGCAGCTGCCTGCCTGACCTCCTGTTCCCGAAAGCCACTTTGTGGCCTGGCACCCACTGCCCTGCTTCCTCCACCAATGCTGCACTTTCAGGACCAACAGATGCACTAGGCCCTGACACTGCCTGGACAGACCCTGATACTAGGATGCCCTAGTGCTAGCCCAACAAGTGCTAAGGTGGTTGTAAGTCCCCTATAGGTGGCTGGCACTGCTGCCCCTTGACCCAGTCCTTGCCCAGTCCCATTGTCCTGGAGGAACCACCAGTCCGCACTGCCACTGAAGACTTCCACTTCCACACATTTAGAGGGGCTACTTGGAATTTCTCAGCTCCCACATCTACTAAATGGTGAGTCTCAGGAGCACAGCCCAAGCCAACCTAAAACTCATCAGCCTGGTGATCAGATCTATTTCTGCAGTCATGTAGCTGCACCAAGGCTTTGACCCTCTCAATCTGTGACCTGACTTGACCCCATGAGCCTGAAGGGCCTCAACTATCCAGGTGAGGCTCCAAAGACCCCATATTATTCCCACTAATCCAGGCAACTTATAGTGATCCCTCTTTTACTAACTTTTCCATGGGATCTCAAAGATGCCCACTCCAATTTCCTACTTGCTCTGTGTATCTCCCACCAAAGGCTATTGACCACCCTCCCCACTGACTTGCTGGTTGACCCCTTCCCATCAACTCCCCACTTGCCATTATTAACCACCACTCAGACTCCAATTACGCTCCCATTGACTCTCCATTGAGTCCTCAATGATCATCCTATTAACTCCCTAATAGAATCCCCTTGTCCCAATGGGCATACCACAGATCTCCCCACTGACCCTCCCTTTCATTGGACTTTCCACTAATCCAGTGAGTCATCTACTGCCCCCGAACTGATCCTTCTACTCTTAAATTCACTTGCCCCTTAACCCTATTCACTGTTCTGTTGACCCACCCTCCCCCATGGATCTGAACTCAGCAGTCTGTTGACCTTCCCAGGGATCCATTAACTGGTCTATTAATGTCCACAATTACCTTCCCATTGAGCTCCCCCACCATCCACCAATTCTCCTATTGAACTTCCTATTAATATTGACCCTTCCATTGAATTCTCAAGGCTTTTAATTATCCTAATTGAGTCTCTCTTTGACACATTTTCTCACACATTAAACTTTTCCAAACAGTGTCATATTAACTTGACTTACCTGCTGCCACCCAACTTACCTCCCCCACTCTGTTGCCACCCACTAAGTCTTAATTCTTAGTGATCTGTGAAGTTGTCCACTGTTTCGTTTGCCATCTTCTTGATCTTCCCATTGCTTCCCCAATGACCCTTACTCACTTAGCTATTCTCTCATTACCCCTCATTGAACTCCCAGTGATCCTCATTAACTCTGACCGTCTGATCACTCTACCATTGATACCCCCATTGAATCCTTACCCTCCATTGAGGTGCCTACTGAGTAGACCAGAGAATTAGAAGCTACTTTGGCTCAAAGTACTGTCTCTTCATGAGGGTCTAAAGATGCCCAATGGGTAACTAAAAACAGGATAAAGCCAGGCATCTCTGCTTCATTGTGTATCTCTCTTCAGATTCCTGCTCAGCTCTGCATATGGCAGGTTCATTGCTTTCTGCCTCCATGTGGGGGTTCAAGAAGATCTCTTCAGAGGCAGAAGAGACCTCTATTTGGCCCTTTTAGGCTCACAAAAAAGAACTTGTGAGGATACATCAGGTTTTAGCAAAGAGAAAGAATTTTATTAGAAAGTGAAAGGTGAAGATATTCATCCTCAGAGCAGAAGGTGGGCCATCTCAAGAGTGAGAAGCATTTTGGAGGTCTTGGGTTCTTTTATTTATTTTTTTTAGTACTGAACCCAGGGGTGCTCTACCACTGAGCTATATCTACTGCCCCCTTTTTGTCTTTTGAGATAGGGTCTTGCTAAGTTGCCAAGGCTGGCCTTGAACTTGTGATCCTCCTGCTTCAGCCTCCTGAATCTCTGGGATTTCAGGCGTGCACCACCTTACCTGGCATGGGAGCTTCTTTTAAAGGAAACTTTGTGAGGGGTGGACATGGTAATGTATATGAGAATGATGTTGGGGCTGGGGACATAGCTCAGTTGGTAGAGTGCTTGCCTCGCAAGCACAAGGCCCTGGGTTCAATCCCCAGCACAGCAAAAGAAAAAGAAAAAGAAAAGGAATACAAACAAGCTGGGCACGGTGGTGCACACCTGTAATCCCGTGGCTCAGGAGCCTGAGGCAGGAGGATCACAAGTAATTTATCGAGAATGATGTCAGTTCAGTGAGTTCAGTTCTTGATCATGGATCAGGAGACATTTATGATGGCCTGGTCTTCCAGAATGTTCAGGTTGACATTGTCCCTTCCACAATGTTTGAAATGTGCCTATATAATAGATTTCTTAAAATACAGCTCTCTTTGCTTTATCTAATCTGAAAATATATGTGTAGGCTAACACTGTACTTAACCTTTAATCAAAATGAGGCAATTTTCACAGATGAGTGAATTTATAGTAATTCTAACATTTGTAGATTTCTCAGAAATTTGGTAGTAACATGCCTGGAGGTAAAAACAGGCCTGGAGAGTATGGATAATCATGGGGCTTTTAGATTAATAACTAAAGTCTCTTTTTCCTTCCCTTTTGTATCTTCCTACCTATCTTTAGTTCTTCTATCCTGCCCCATGTTCACCTAAAACTGGCAATACAACCTATCTTGTGCCCCAACAAGACTGAAGACACCAAGATAAGAGTAAGTAAGGTATTTTCAAGATTTTCAGGGACATTCCCTGGCTGCAATGGTGAACACCTATAATCTTAGTGACTCAGGAGGCTGAGGCAGGAGGGTTGAAAGTTCAAGACCAGCCTGGGCAATTTAGCAATATCTTGTCTAAAAAATAAAATAAAAATGGCTGTGGAGGGCTGGAGTTGTGGCTCAGCGGTAGAGTACTTGCCTGGCATGTGTGACGCTCTGGGTTCAATACTCAGCACCACAGATAAATAAATTTTTAAAAGATCATTGACAGGGGCTACAGCTTAGTGCTAGAGCACTTGCCTAGCACGTGTGAAGCACTGGGTTCGATCCTCAGCACCACGTAAAAATAAATAAAGGAAAGGCATTGTGTCTACATACAACTAAAAACAATTTTTAAAAAAATCCGTTGACAACTAGCCGGGTGTGGTGGTGCACGCCTGTAATCCAAGCGACTTGGGAGGCTGAGTCAGGAGGATCGTGAGCGCAAAGCCAGCCTCAGCAACTTAGCGAGGCCCTAAGCAACTCAGTGAGACCCTGTCTCTAAACAAAATGCAAAATAGGGCTGGGGATGTGGCTCAGTGGCCAAGAGTCCCTGAGTTCAATCCCTGGTTCAAAACAAAACAAAACCAAAACAAATATCCGTTGACAACTTAAAAAAAATATTTTAAAAAATGGCTGTGGATATAGCTCAGTAGTACAGTGACCTTTGCAGAAACACACACACACACACACACACACACACACACACACACACACAAATAAGCAGAATCATTCAAGCTTTTATAGCCTCCTGTTGCAGACCCTAGAAGTCCCTAGTCATTGCTCTAAACTTGCATTCACCTTGGATTCCATAAAGAGCAGAGCTTCACAAATAGATCACCTCACGATGAAACTGCCCACCCTAAGCAATCATCTCATGGGAACTGAATTGCCCCTTTCCATGATCTCAATGGTAGGTAATAGACAGATATGAGTGGTGGGAACATAAGGTTAAGGGGATAATTCTATAAAATGGGCCCACTGTGCTGACCCCCACATGCTTTCTTTTCCAAGAAGCAATTTTCCTGCAGCCCTGCCTGGCTTAAGTGGACAGAATATGTTGCATTCCTCAGCAAACAATCTGTTATGGGCAGGATAAATGCAGCCGCCAAAAGGTTTCCTCCCTGCCAATAAGAAAAACACAAGTTACCCCGAAGGGGAGACTTTTGTGATCCTTACACCAATCAGATCCCAGAACTAAGACAGATCGGATAATCCCCCTACGCATAAAATCTATAAGAACAAGGTCCAATTAGAACTGGTCGACGTGGGCCAAAGTGACCCAGAGTTGCCTTGAATCTTTAGCATATCATAGTAAAATTTCCCCTCCATGGGGTAAAGCCATGCACAGCTGGGAGTTGGAAGTCTAAGGCAATCCTGCTGTCAGTCAAAAGTCAAGAAGTGGTCCTGGGTGGGAGTCTCTGGAAACCTCCTTGGCACCCCCAATAAAGCTGGAATGCAGGAGGGGTGCACCATCCTTCTCTCTGACACAACCCACTCTCTTCTTTGAGGGTGCCCCCTTTTTTTCATTTCCTATACTTTCTCATAAACTTATGTCTACTATTCTGAGTGACATGCCTGAGAACTTTCCAGTGTGATTGCAAGAATTGGTGACTGAGGATGCTGGGGCTGCATTGCCTCTGCACTCGGCCCTTACTCTGTAATATCAGGACTGACAGAAAATCATCCTGAGCAAAAAAATGATTTGACTGAGGTGAGGCGGAACATGATGAAAGGTCGTGATGGAGGAAAGCTACCAAGTTCATGGCAGTCAGGAAGGAGAAAGAAAAGGAGGAAAAAGGAGGAGCGAGAAGAGGAGAAGGAAGAGGAGGAGGAGAGAAAAGAGGGAAAGGAGTCTGGGGAACAAGAAATACCCCTCCCGGGCAGGTCCCCAGTGACCTCTTTCCTCCAACCAGCCCCACTACCTCCAATTTCCACCACCTTCTAGTAGTCAATTCAGTTATAAGTGGATTAATCCACTGATGAGATCAGTGATCCAATCACTTCCCAAAAGACCCACTTCTGAATATTTCTGCATTGGGGACCAAGGTTTTAACACATGAGACTTTGAGAGACATTCCATACCCAAAGCATAAGAGTCACTCTGTGAATCCTCCCCGAAGGTGGTCAGGATTCATGAATGGCTGTCTTTCTCTCATGGAAGCTGCCTCTGCACTTCCTTCAGAGCCACCAGCTCTGTGTGGAAATAGACTTCTGATTCTCCTGACCTAGGACTGGGGCAGCCTGGAGCCTCTGATGGGTTGCCAGGGCTTTGTGGACCCTACCTCGATGAACTCTGCACCCCCAGTGGCTTCACCCTGCCCTTGCCTTTGCTGGACTGCAGCCTGGTCTGGGGGACCTTTTGTGGACCATGCTGCAACTACAAGTGCTGCTGGCTGCAGCCCCAGATTCCCAAGCTGTGCAGTGCTGGACTCCCACTGGACAATATGCATGGCAAACAGGACCACATCTTTGGGTCATCTACCCTGTTGCTTGCCAGGCCCTGTGCCTATACCTGTGGCTAGGGACACCCGACTTCTGTCTAAAATGCCCAAAGAAGTTGAAGAGAGATCAGAAGAGCCAAGACTTAGGCCACCAGGCACTTATATAGCAAAACCAAGGGAAGAAGTTCCCCCTGGGTGGGAGGAAACAGACCAGGCTGAGTGGGCCATGGAAAGAGTTAAGATCAGGTTCGGAGCAGCCACCCTTGCTGTGGCTACAGTTTAATTAACCAAGTCTTTTTGTCTTTTGCACCTGCCTCATTTTGCCACTCTGTGTCTACCCACCCCCCACTCCCACCCCCACTTCTTGCCTCTGTCTTTAGCTGCCTGTGTCCCTTTCTGATTCCCCTCCCCCAATGCCCTTCTCTCAGTTCCCCTTCTCTTCCCAGAGTACCTCTGTGTTGCTCTCCCCCACATCCTCCCTCTCTGCTTCCCCATCTGCCATCAGCATCTTGTGGGTGTAGTCCCTTCTCTGTCCCTCTGCTATCTGTCCCCCACCCTGTCTCTCCATCTGTCCTACCCAGGTTTCTGACCCGCCCACCCTGGCGTTGTGGTGCTGTAAGGGGTGCACATGTGACCAGGGCTTCTTGCTGAGTCTGTGTGTGTACCTGACTGTGCGTGCAGGGCTACCTGCCTGAGGCTGCTGAGCACCATCTGGTACTCTGGGTCTGGCTGCGGATGCTGCAGTCGCTGCAGTGCTGGGGTGGAGGCAGAACACTCTGACCCCCGTGATGCAGCCTCGGTGAAGGACTGAATTGCTGCCAGCCTGAGGGCCCCGCACTCACACTGCACCTGCCAGCGCCGCTGCTTGGATCCCATGCGCTATTTGACTTGGGATGTATGGGGCCCTACGATGAGGCCGAACCAGTCTGCACTTCAGCTTCTCTGGGCGTCCACTGCAGTTGGACTGCTCACAGTAAGCACCCTCTGGGCAATGCCAGGCCCTGTCCTTCCCCTCTGGACACATCTCGGTTTCACCTTATGTAATGGACATGTATCCCCCTCAGGATTTTCTATGATGCAAGTCAGGTAGAAACACACTGGAATATAGTTAGTGCTGAACAGTAGCTATTAACACTTGTATTATATAGACCATGCAGGATTACAGAAAATCTGTCATTCAGGATTCTTTCAGTAAAACTGTTATATGCACTTTTCCTGCATCATCTCACTTAATTCTCACAACAACTGTATCAGTCAGCTAACGCTGCAGAATAAACAACCTCATAATTTTTTTTTCCTGGTCTGGGGGATTGAGCCCACGGGCACTCTACTCCTGGGCTACATCTGCAGCCCTTTTTATTTTGAGACAGGGTCTCCCTAAGTAGCTGAGGCTGATCTCAAACTTGTAATCCTCCTGCCTCAACCTTCTGAGTAGCTGGGATTACAGGCATGGACCACCACCCAGCACAACCTCCAAAGCTTAGTGACTGACTCCAACCAGTTTTTCACTCATATGTCTATGAGTTGATTGACATTTAGCTGATCTTGGCCAAGGTCATGAAGCACTTAGCACTTACCACATAGTCACATTGTCCTAAGCCCTTTTTTGTTATTTCATCTATTCCAACAACCCTCTGAAGTAGATATTATTTTCTTTCCATTTTACACACAAATAAAGTTCAAAAAGGCTGTCTCTCCCTCAATTCTCGCAGCTCTTTTGTGGCACAATAAGGATGGACATCCAGGTTGCAGGAATGATGGGAACAAGCTGGAGCTCCTCAACCACAGTCCCAAATTCATTCCTCCTCTGTAGGTGAATGGTGAAGGCTGCTGGCTGCCCTGGGCACTGTTAAGGACTCCCAGGATGTGGGCTGCATTTCATAAATGGGCGGGGCAGCCAGATGCACCTATCAGCACCTTCCACCTTCTGAGGCCAGCTACCAGGGCTTTGTGAGAACTATGGTGGCAATGTTGGTCCATTTGACCTGCCTCTGGACACCAGGTCCTGACTGAAGTACTGATCACTACTACTGCCCACTGCTCCAGCCTATCCACAGTGTTAGTATCAGCTGCCCCATGAAATTTGTTCAGATCTTCAAGGCTCCCAAACTGGGTGGACTTTTGCAGGCATCAGATGACTCCTTTGACCATAACCTGGGCCACATCAACCCCAAGTCCTTCCTTATGATATGCCTATAAGATAGGATATATATGGTACCCCTACCAGTACCTTGGCCTCCATGTTGCCCTCACAGTCTGGCAGGAAACCGGGATTCCCTGTGAACTCCTGGATAATCCGTAAGACTTATGATGAGTTCT
Organism: Glaucomys volans; assembly: GCA_020662805.1. Lineage (NCBI taxonomy): Eukaryota > Metazoa > Chordata > Mammalia > Rodentia > Sciuridae > Glaucomys > Glaucomys volans. The sequence goes on from JAJEJO010048057.1 coordinate 65,069, forward strand.
ATGACTGAGTCTGGGGTTGCATCCAGAGCAGGTTATGGGTTTCTGGGACGAACACCTTCCTCTGATTGGGGTCACTAGGTCATAACTTAGTGTTGTAGTTTATATATGAGGTATTCCCCAAAAGTTCATGTGTGAGACAATCCAAGAAAGTTTAGAGGTGAAATAATTGGGTTATGAGAGCTTTAACTCAATCAGTGCATTAATCCACTTGAATGAGTTAACTGGGTGATAACTGTAGACAGGGTAGTGTATGACTGGAGGAGGTGAGTCACTGGGGCCATGCCTTTGGGGATTATGTTTTGTCCCTGATGAGTAAGAGCTCCCTCTGCCTCCTGGTGCCATGTCCTTAGCTGCTTTCCTCCTCCACACCTTTCTGCCATGATGTTCTTCCTCACCTCAGGCTCAGAGCAACAGAGTCAGCAGTATATGGACTGAAACCTGTGAAACTGGGAGTCACAAATAATCTTATCCTCCTCTAAAATTGTTCTTCTCAGGTTTTTTGGTCACAGCAGAAAAAAAAAACCTTACTAAAATATAAATTGGTACTGGGAGTGGGACCATTGCTGTGACTAACCTGACCAGGTGGTTCAGAAGATTTTAGAGCTTTTTGGAATTTGTGGGAGGAATTTTGAAACATTTAGAGATGCAAGCTGGAAACGCTTTAGAATGTTGTAAGCAGAGCTAATGGGAGATTCTGGTGGGAGTTTAGAAGGCTAGAATGCTGATGAGACTATGGACATAAAGAATGGGCTTATGAGGTTGCAGAGGAAGAGAATTCTATTGGAAATTGAAATAAGGGCCATTCATATTGTGTTCTAGATAAGAAGTTCTTAAATTTTGCCCATTTCCTGAGACTTTGTGTGATACTAAATTTAAAAGTGATATACTAATTAATCTGGCAGAGTAAATTTCAGGGCAGCACAGCATTTAGGCGGTAGCATGGATATCGCTGGCAGCTTTTAGTTACATTTACTGTGATAATCAGGAGCAGAAAACAGAGCATACAGATTTGCAAACCTTGGAGTGCAGCCACAGAAGTTTGAGTAAAACTGGAGCAGAGGAAGTTGTGACTGTTAAAAACCTTATAGTTTTCTAACTCACTAAAAAGATACTACATTCTTTACCCAGAGAAAATTTAGAAAGATGACTTGCGGGCATCTCAGGAATCGGCAAGAGCACACCCCTTTCAGGTTCAGAGGCATCAAAGTAAAAATTCCCTTAAGAAAAGATCAGTGGGCACCCTGTTTGCACAGAGGGGTCTAGAAAGTTTTTTCACCATGCTCAGTGACCCAGGCACTCAGTACTTGGAATTGAACCCAGGGGCACTCTACCACCGAGTTACATCCCCTGAACATTTCATTTTCTTATTTTGAGACACTCTAAGTTGCTGAGAGTCTCACTAAGGTGCCCAGGCTGGCCTTGAACCTGTGATCTTTCTGCCTCAGCCTCCCAAGTTGCTGCCACCTTGCCTGGCAGGGGTACAATTTTTAAAAAGGGGCTGAGGAAATAAAGGAAATAATTCTGTTGCTATGTTATAATTGTGCCTTTAGAACAAATTGTAGTGAGGAAATGAACCACATGGACTTCTAGTGCAGCCCTGTCCAGTAGTGATATAATGCAAGACACAAATACAATTTAAAATCTTCTAGTAGTCATACTAAAATGGTAAAAATAAGTGAAATTAATTTTAATAATTTATGTTCTCTTTTACCTAATAGGTCCAAAATATTATCACTTCAATATATTGTCAATATAAAAATAATGAGGTGATTTGAAATCAATGTCTTTGAAATTTGGTATGTACTGGTAGTGGCCAAGAGGCTACTTCCACTGTGGATGCTACATTACCATGAGAGGGGACCACCCCTTCCCATACCTCATCACAAGATGTTCCCTGAACCACAGCATTTTTTCAGTCATAAATGAAAGAAAATGAGAGTCTGTTAACTATTTTAAGTAGAAAATGGAATTTATCTACTTTTACTTGTGTAAAGCCTTTAGGCATGGCTGGATTCCGGAACTCAAATGATGTCTCTAGGACTTATTCATCCCTGCTTTTTCCTTTTTCTGTTTTAGCTTCTATATTAAGTAAGCTCTTGGTCCAAATGCTACAACAAAGGCTCAAAATTTACATGGCTTAAACTTGATGGAAGTCTATTTCTGTCTCATTAACAGTCCAAGTATAGCCAGTTTGGTTCTTCCAAAATAGACTCCTTCTATCAGGTGGCTGTGCCCTCATTTGCCCCCTACCACATCTATGTTCAAGCAAGTTGGCAGAGAAAAGGGAAGGACAAGGAGGTCAGGAAGTCACCTGACCACCTTCCTCTAAGGGTACAACTAGAAGTGACACACATCTCCTACGCATACTTCCCATAGGCCAACACTTCCTGGAAGGACACCATCTGGCTGCAAAGAAGGCTGGAAAATGTATTTTTAGCTGGGTGACCACGTGTGTAGCTAAAAATTCTAATTCTAAAAAGCCAGGCATGGTGGCGCACACACTTGTAATCCCAGCTACTCCGGAGGCTGAGGCGAGCAGGTTAGAGATGTAACTGAGCAGTAGAGTGCCCTGGGTTCAATCTCTAGTGCTGAAAAAAAAAAATCTAATTCTAGGGAAGAAATGGAGGATGGATATTTGAAGTCAGCTATAAACACACTTCTCAAACTACCTCTTTGTGGGGCAGAGGTGGCCTCCCACTATTCCAGGATTACCCAGTACAGTTTAGCAATACCAGTAAGGAGGCAGCACTTATTTATCAACAGTATTAGCAGAAGTCCCAGGGCTAATAGTAATTGACAATTATTGTTACAATGCTCCTTTGCTCATTCCAATACTGATCAAAGGCACCAGGGAATGGAGTGCTTTGTATATCTATGGTTGGTCAAGTCTGGGGTATATCTAATGGGGCTAGACACCCAAAGACAAAATGAGAGACCATTATTAGAAAACCATGGAGTGACTCTGGGCAGGGGGGAATAGTATGTCCTTTGAGATTTTGCAGCCCCTTGAGTCCATTGGAAGGCAAAGAAAGACCCTAGGTCTGGTTAACATAGTTGTCTAGGAAATTAAGGGCCACTATGAATATTTTTTAGGCACTGGGGATTAAATCCAGGGACCCTCTACACTGACCTACACCCCCGCCCTTTTTATTTTTATTTTTTAAATATTGAGTCAGGGTCTTGCTAAATTGCCAGAAGCTAGCCTCAAAGTTATGAGCCTCCTGACTCAGCCTCCTAAGTATCTGGAATTACAGACATGTACCCAGCTAAAAGCATGAATGTTTAAGCCCCTAAGTGACCCTGGGATTAGAGAGATGGCCACAGAAAGAGGAACAAGGCAGAATAGCAGATGCATCTGCCATTGTGTCCATTCCATTGCCACAGTTAACAATAGCCACTACATATCAAAATCTTGAGAGTTCTTAGAGTTTTTCAAACACCAATGAAAAGCACAGTGACAGTCCTAGATCCAAAGGGTCTTGAAATCATCACTACTTCAAAATAAAAATATCACATAAAATAATATAAATTGGGTAAAATATAAAAATACCAATAGCATCACATTATATTGCATATTTTATTATATGAATACACGATGTAACATATTTCTATAAGGTAAATAATAAAACATGAAAGCATGTGGAATTGTACCTGGCACACAGTAGTAAGTGCTCAGTAAACAGATTATGAAGACATTGGTGAGAGAGATACACCTGGTACCCAAGGCTTTATTCTGCCCCCCACCCAATCTCTTTTAGGAAAGTGCTTAAAAGAAAAAATTTTCAAATAAAGCTGGAGAAATAAAAGTGAGACCAAAGGGTCATTCTAATTCCCCTTTTGTCACCTAAGCAGCCCCTGGTAAGTCTCCTCCTTAGTTTCAACCGGGCCCAACTGCTCTCCTAGCTGTGCTTACTTAGCAGGAACCAAGGCAACCTGCAAAATCAATCCAAACCAGAAATATCTGAATGGCAGTGGGATGGCGAGCACAAAACTGGCTGGGTGCAATTAGGCGCAGAGCACAAAAGATGATCTGCGCATGCTTCTCCTTTTCCCACCTTGACCTGACCCATGACCGTTAGCCTTTTCACTCATAAAAGAAAGGAGCCCTTCTTGATCCACACTGGGGAGCAGGTGTCGTTAGAGCATAGAGTTTACCCCTCTCTGTTCTTTGTACCCACAGAATAAAGTTTCTGCACTGTTTTATCCAACTCAAAACAAAAAAGAAAAAGAAAAAATTTCAAGCATCACAAATAGAAAAGTATTATGTAACCACCAGCTACAAATATTCTGCCATTCTTGATTTAGACCGTATTCCTCTTTCCCGATAGATACACCGGTAGGAATCACAGTGGTATCTGAGTCCCTCTATTCTCCCAGATTCCATCCCCTGACCCACCCATTCTTTCTGCAGGAGAACCAATGTTCAGAGCGGCTGCCCACTCATGTGCAGAGACTTGACTGCAGGCTGGCTGGAGGACTCCAGGGTTATCCAGTGGTCCCCTTTGCTCTTGGAACTAATAGGACCTGAAGGGGCGTGTCCCCGCGGGCCCTCCAGCAGCCTGCTAGGACTACAAGGAAATTGTAGCCAAAAACCTGATGTTCCCAGGAGGTCGGAACTGTGGCAACCCAGACAAGATGCTCAGAGTGTGGGTCTTCGAGCTTTAACTGCTGGTAAGGATTCTCCAGCTACTGCCTCAGGACCCGATTCTCACCCGCAGAGGGCGGGACCAGTCCAACTTATAGAGCCACACGCTGCCTTTGGGAGCTTGGCGCTCTCTTCCTCTCTGCTTGTCTTTCAAAACAGAGAATCTCGTTCACCCTTCCGGGACCCAACATTTCACTTCTTAATCCCTTCCCTTTGGGCGTCTCGAGGGCTGAGACCCCTAACGCAGACCTGCCCTGAGGGAGCGAACGCACGGAGCTTTAAATAACCTGCGTGGAGCCAGGTGCGGTGGATCGCGCCTGTAGTCCCAGTTGCCCAGGAGGATCACTTGAGCCCAGAAGTTCGAGGCCAACCTGGGTAATATGGCGAAACCCATCTCCTTAAAAGACGAAGCAAAAAAAAAAAAAAAAAAAAAAATGCTTGTGCCTGTCTTCTCTCCCAGTGCTCCCACGCCCTTGGGGACCGAAGGGTCCAAATCCCTAGCTCCCTCTCCTCCCAAGACCAAGGGGTTAGGTCAGTACCCTCTGACCCAAAGCCTGAGAGTCCGAGCGCTTAGCACCCCTTTCCCCAAGTCCCAGGTGCTTCGGTCGAAAGAACCGCGGTCCACTCAAGGACACTAATTCCCGGTCGGGTGGGCCAGGCAACAAAGACTCCGCCCCTTCCCCCGGGCGCCATGACGTAACTGCCACGACAACCAATCGGACGTGGCAGCGCCGGGTAGCTGGAGGCGGGAGGCGGGGCTCAAGAAGGGCGCGCGGCGGAAGTGACTGTTTCTTTGCCCTTTGGCTTGGGCAACTGTTCGGCTGCAGTTCACCCGCGTTTGTTACTCCTGTCGCTTTGCTGCTATCATGAGCCGACCCAGCCGGCTGCAGAGGCAAGTTCTGAGCCTGTACCGCGAGCTTCTGCGCGCTGGGCGCGGGAAGCCGGGCGCCCAGGCGCGGGTGCGGGCTGAGTTCCGGCAGCACGCCAGCCTGCCACGCACCGATGTACTGCGCATCGAGTACCTGTACCGCCGGGGACGGCGCCAGCTACAGCTGCTGCGCTCCGATCACGCCAAGGCCTTGGGTGCTTTCGTGCGCCCGCGGGGCCCGGCGGAGGAGCCCGACGGCGCACCGTCTGACGATGGTGATGGTCCAGGGAGCCCTCTAGACAACACCGAGGCTCCTGAGATCCGACCCGATGGACGATGACAGGCAGAAGAGCTCTCTCAGTGGTGCAGGGGGGCCCGCCTGGCTCCTTGGTGGGGCCCGAGAACTCATCTGATGGAAGATGAGAGATCTTGGGAAACTAGCTCCACGGATCTGGGAAAACAGCCCTCCTGGCGCCGTGGGCGTAGAGAGCCCAGTGGTGGACCGTGAGAGATGTCCGACTTTTCCCGATACGTGGTGACAGGTCAGTTCCCCCACCCCCAGCAAGGGCTTGGAGTGGCCTGGGAGGCTGAACGGTGCCGTGCGGAGATCAACTTACCCAGAGTCATGGGGAGCCCAGACGCCCCCTCCCTCTGTAATGTAATGGACAGAGAACCTGAGACCTTTCTCTTCACCTCTAAGAACACATCTACCCCTGGCTCTCAAAGGGACTGCCCTTTCCTGTATTTAACTCTGAGAAGAGCAGATTTTTTGCTGAGAAGCACTTTGGAAAGATGCACTGATGAACCGTGAGCAGCCTGGAATCCCCGTTGGAAAACCTTCCTCCCCCCCACCCCACCCCATACATTGTGTCAAACTGGAACCATGAGGAAGGGGTTGGGGTCTCACCCCCTGCTGATCAGCTCAGGAATCCCTATTCGATTGTTCTAAGGGGTAGCTCCAACTCTTGTGCCCCTTCTTCCTCAGGACTGTTGGACAAAGGGAATAAAATTGGGGATGTGCTTATTTCCCTGTTCTTAAGGGTTTTGTGGTGAATTTTTGAAGACAGCCATATCCACACCTGGACTTGGCTTTCTGGGAAAGAATGGATGTAGGAACCTGTTTCTTCCCTTCTGAAGCCCTCTGGCCTGGCAAATTAGTTGAAGTGGCATAGTTCTCTCAGATAGATCCATAGAGGAAACCCATCCTAGCTTCACTTCCAAATTGACACTTTAATTTTTAGTTGTAGCTGGAACCAATATCTTTTATTTTATTTATTTATATGTGGTGCTGAGGAGCACCAGTGCCTCACAGGTGCTAGACATGCGCTCTACCACTGAGCTACAACCCCAGCCCCAGGTGACTCCTTTTAAAGCAAGTAATAAATCAGGAGAGGAAATGGTGGAGCTGAGGCTGTAGAGGGGATCGCATATTCTTTTTAGTGTTTCACAAAATCTGGAAATGTCCATATCTTCAAACCTGACTGAGGAGTCTAGCCTCAGATAGAAGCTGGGATCTTTTTTAGCAAGGCCCTGGGACAGGGGGCAGGGAGATGGACCCACAAAACACAGGCATACCCTTCCCCTGTCCCCATATGAACCTTCCCTGAACATACCTAGAGTACTATATTTTGCAACCCTGAGCTGTATTTGCATCCAAGTCAGTTAAAGTGGAAGAGGGCTGGGGTTGTGGCTTAGTGGTAGAGTGCTTGCCTAGCAGGTGTTAGGTACTGGGTTCGATCCTCAGCACCGCGTATAAATAAGTAAAATAAAAGGTATTGTGTGTCCATCTACAACTAAAAATGTTTTTTTAAAAAAGTGGAAGAGGGGGCTGGGGTTGTGACTCAGTGGCAGAGCGCTTGCCTGGCATGTGTGAGGCCCTGGGTTCGAGTCTCAGCACCACATATAAATAAATGAATAAAATAAAGGTCCAGCAACATCTGAAAAAAAAAGTTTAAAAAAAAAAAGTGGAAGAGGGATGAATTCTTGCAGATATAGTTGAAGAAAGGAGAAGAACCTTAGAGAAGAACCCAGACCTTGACTGAAGAGAGGTCAGGCAGAAGAGACAGTGATATGATGACTGCCCTAACCCCAATGGGAAATCCAGGCACCCAAATAGTTATAAAGTTGGCTTGAAATTTGAAGAATTAGGAGTCTTTCAGAAAGTAGTTTTAGACTTCTATGAAGAGGACCACTGTGGGTAAAAACCTGGTAGGGACAAGGGGGAGAAATGCAGATCCCAGTGAGGGCCTGGAGTGCCACATATCACAAGGCTATGGCACTACTTCCCTGAGTTATCTCCTCTGGTTGTCTCTAGATAGTCGTCTTAGCCAGGCACGGTGCCACACACCTTAATCCAAGCGACTCGGGAGGCTGAGGCAGGAGGATCGTGAGTTCAAAGTCAGCCTCAGCAACTTAGCAAGGCCCTAAGCAACTCAGTGAGACCCTGTCTCTAAATAAAACACAAAATAGGGCTGGGGATGTGACTCAGTGGCCGAGTGCCCCTGAGTTCAATCCCCAGTTCCAAAATAAATAAATAAATAGATAGATAGTCTTCTTCATGGGACCTTAGCCACCTGTTCATCTCTCAGCCTCAAGTTTTTTCCATCAAGGTGACCCTGTCCTGGCTCCACTTCAGAAAACTCTTGAAAGTAACTAATGGGGTCCTACCATCCAGCTCCCATTATGTCTTCCAACCTCAACTCCCACCTAGCTCCATGATCTTGAGCCCCAATAAGCTACCAGCAGGCTCCCACTGAGCTGGGCAACCTGGGTGAGCAGGGGAGGAGACATCCACCTGGGTGTTATGGAGGAATGGAGTTTGCCAAGTAGAAAGGATACTTGAGGGAATGCCTACTTTGACAGAGGAGGTGTGCAGGTAAGTGGCAGTTAAGAGCATGGACTACAGAACTAGAACACCTGTTGAAATCCCAACTCTAGCACTTGCCAATACATGGTCATGGGTAAATGATTTAATGACCTCTTTGTGCCTTAATGCCCTTATCGATGGGCATAGGAATAGGCCCCATCACATGACTTACAATGAACCGGTACCTTAACCTCGTGTTGTTGCAGCCAATGATGGTGCACCCCCCCTCCCCCCCACTGGACCCTCCAGTTCGAGTTCAACTGCAGCTGCAGAAGCAGGTTCCTAGGAGGCTGCCAGCTTCCTGCACCAACCCCTGCCTCTGCTTCTTTGCTGGAGGGTTTTCTGGGAGTTAAGGAAGGTGGGTTAGTGCCCCGTGGGGCAACCCTCAGCCTGTGGGGAATAGCAGTCACTAGATGAGGTCCCAGGCCTGCCTCTTGTCCAGTGAGACAACTGTAACATGTTCAAGGTTCCTCAGAGGTTCCCCATGGGACTGAGCCCCTGTTGCCCACAGTGGTTATGACTCCATGAATACCATTTTTGGCCTTCCCAAGGCCCTGCCTCACTCTGCCCACTTCTGCCTCCTGGATCACCTCCCAAATAAAACTGCTCATCCAAGTCTGGGGCTCAGTGTATGCTTCTGTGTAAAGCAGGAGACTCTGCTGATGCTCTGTTCTTTCTGCCAAGGCCCACCATCAACATTGTTCAACCCCTTACCCTGGTCTATTAAAAACAAATCTCTGGGCTGGGGATGTAGCTCAGTGGGTAGAGTGCCTGCCTTGCAAGCACAGGCCCTGGGTTCAATCCCCAGCACCGAAAAAAAAAAAAATCCTAGTCCAAGAAAATTGCTACAAAGTACATACAAGGGTTGGAATACTTTAGAATATGAATTATGGGTTAATAGATTTGAATTGAGTTGTAAAATTTCCTGATTTTTTCCCCCACAGTACTGGGTACTGAGTGCAGGGGTGCTGTGCCACTAAGCTACATTATATATTTTGAGATGGGGTTTCATAAAGTTGCCCTGGCTGGCCTCAAACTTGTGGTCCTCCAGTCTCAGCCTCCCTCTATAGCAGGGATTACAGGTATGCGCTACCACATTGGTAGAATTTCCTGATTTTGGCAACTGTATTCCAATTGCAGAAGAGAATGACTTTTGTTTTGTTTTGTTTTGTTTGCACTGCTGGGAATCAAACCCAGAGCCTCACATTTGGGCTCCACCCCCACCCTTGTTCTTCAGACATACACATTAAAGTATTTAGAAGTAAAGAGGCGGTAGGATCGGGTTGGGGGGTAAGAATAATAACAGAATGAAACAAACATCATTACTCTGTGTACATGTATGATTACACAAATGGTGTGACTCTACTTCGTGTACAACCAGAGAAACAACAGCTGTACTCCATTTGTGTACAATGAATCAAAATAAATTTTTAAAATGAAGTAAAGAGGCATTGTGTCTTCAACCTACTCTCAAAAATTTCCATAACATTTGTGTGCATGTGAGCGCATGTTTGTGTTTGTACATACACACATATATTAGCAAGAATGTGAATGGTAAAGCAAATAGAGCAAAATGTTAACTATAGTAAATTTAGTATATGGGAATTTGTTGTTAATTGTCTTAAAAGTTTTCAGTCATTTGAGCTGGGTGCTGTGGAGTATGCCTATAATTCTAGCCACCCAGGAGACAGACAAGAGGAGCACAAGTTCAAGACCAGCCTGGGCAACTTAGCAAGATCTTATCTCAAGAAAAAAATAAATAAAAATAAAAAGGACTGGGGGATGGGACTGTAGTTCATGGTAGAGTATTTGCCTAGCACATGTGAGGCACTGGGTTCGATCCTCAGCACCACATAAAAATAAATAAATGTTTTGTGTCCATCTACAACTGAAAAATAATTATTAAGAAGAAAAAAGGACTGGGGTATAGCTCAGTGGTAGAGTGCACACACGCACACACACACACACAAATTTTCAGTAATTGAAACAAGTTTCAAAAATGACTTTTGTGGATAAAAGGATATGATGTCTAGAGTTGGCTTCAAAGTAATCTAGGGAATAGGGAGTGGGTATCTTGCAGAATGAGATGGATTAGCCCTGAGCTGATAATTTTTGGAGCTGTAATGAGTCCTTGAGGACTTGTTCCCTCTTCTTTTGTGCAAATTCAAAATTACCAGAATGAAAGTTGAAAAAGTTCCAGTAATAGCCATCTCAAGGAGATTAGTCCTTATCATGACCCAGAGGCCTCACCTGCTAAAACCCCGTCACCTCCCTCTCCACCACTGCAGCCACACTGGCTTACCTGTACAGCCACATTTCTACCTCACGGCCTTTGCACTGGCTCTTCCCTTTACCAGGAATGTTCTTCAAGGTTCGTCCTCTTCATCCAGGAATACTTGTGACTTGAGTATTTGAAACCTAGTTAGTGCAACTGAGGAACCAACTTTTAGTTTTATAAATTTAAATTTAAAAACTGAAGTAAAATAAACTATTTCTATTATACAACTTTGTTTTGGTGGGACAATACTTCATTTAATCTGCTGAAATCATTCAAGCTGATTTTTTTTCTTTGGTTTGTTTTATTGGTACTGAGGCTTGAACCCAGAGGTGCTCTATCACTGAGCTCCATCCCCAACCCTTTTTATTTTTTATTTTGAGATAGGGTCTCACTAAATTGCTGATGCTGTCCTTGAACTTGTGATCCTCCTGAGTTACTGGGATTATCAGCATATACCACCACACCTTTTTTAAAAGTGTGAAATACATACTGGATTTCAAAGAATTAATAATGAATTAATAAGAAAAAAGAATTGTAAAATATTATATATATATATAAAGGATATATATATAATTTTTTTGTACTGGGAATTAAACCCAGAGGTTTAATTCTTTACCACTGAGGCATATCCCCATCCCTTTTTATTTTTCATTTTTCAACAGGGTCCCACTAAGTTGCCTACGGCCTCACTAAATTGCTGAAACTGGCTTTCAATTTACTATCCTCCTGCCTCAGCCTCCCAAGTTGAGATTACAGATGTGCACCACCACACCCAGTTCTCATTATTTTTATATTGATTATATATTGAAATGACATATTTTGGATATACTGGGTAAAATAGAACATAAATTATTAAAATTAATTTCAACTATTTTTACTGTTTTAGTCTTCCAGAAGATTTTTTAAATTGCATTTGTGTCTTGCATTATATTACTACCAGACAGGGCTGCACTGGGAGTTCATGTGGCTTATTTCCTCATTATAGTTTGTTCTAAAGGCACAATTATAACATAGCAACAGAATTACTTGAATTCTTCAGCATCTTTGTTTAAATTGTACCCTCTGGCCGGGCGCAATGGCACATGCCTATAATCCCAGCACTTGGGAGGCTGAGGCAGGAGGATCAGGAGTTCAAAGCCAGCCTCAGCAACTTAGCGAGGCCTTAAGCAACTCAGTGAGACCTTGTCTCTAAATAAAATACAAAATAGGGCTGGGGATGTGGCTCAGTGGCTGAGTGCCCCTGAGTTCAATCCCCAGTACCAAAAATAAATAAATAAATAAATAAATAAATTGTACCCTCTGCCAGCTACAGTGGTCCATACCTGTAAGCCCCCAGCAACTTGGGAGGCTGAGGCGGGAGGATCACAAGTTCAAGGCAACCTAGGGCAATTTAGCAAGACCCTCAGCAACTTAGCAAGACCCTGTCTCAAAATACAAAGTAAAATGGGCTGGGATGTAGCTCAGTGGTAGAGCACTCCTGGGTTCAATCCCCATTACTGACAAAAAAAAAAAAAATTTTTAGAAAGAGGGTCCGAGGATCTAGCTCAGAGGGAGAGTACTCCTGACTTCAATCCCCAGTATCACAAAGATAAGTAAATGAATAAATTGTACCCCCTAAAAAATAAAAACAATTGTGCTCCCTACAACTTTGCCTACTTTTTCTCCTTCGCACTTATGACCACCTGATCTACTACATATTTTACTTATTTAATTTGACTCTTCCACTGGAATGTCTGCTTCACAAGGATAAAGAACAGTCTGCCTTGTTCACTGTCATATGTTCTTGACCAGGGCCTGGCTCCTAGCAGAGAGTCAGCATCTGTTCCACGAATCGATTAAGATTTGCTCCATTCCTAGGTCTTTGGGTCAATTTTGCCAAGACCCTGCCAGTCTTGGTTGTGGGGGCAGAGACAGGATCTGGCCTTTGAAACAAGACAGACACGGCTTGCATTCTGAATTTCCCCAGGCCTGCAGTCTGTCCTGAAATCTGCTGGTTCCCTCACCGCTTCAATATCTGTTCCCCTACTTCTAGTAAGAGTTCCTCAACTTTCTTTAGAGATCTACCCCTCCCTCATTTTCAGTTTACGTGGTTCAGACAGGGCTAACTGGCCCTAGTGGAGATGGAACGTGTGGCTCAAGCCAGAGGAGCCACCTTTGAGACTTTGCTAGAACTATAAAGGAAGAATGACTTTCCTATTGGCTGCGAAATTGGTGGCAGGCATACCTGAAAGTTTTGAGGGCTACTTTGGTCACCACTAGGATAAGAACGAAGCTAAAGCAAAAAAGAACTGAGAAAGGGAGACGTCATTTGAGTCCCTGGATCTAACTCTGCCTAAAGTCCTCAACTTCTCAGTTCCCCACTAAAATGCCTATTTACCTATCTACTACAATTCCTATTTAACATTAGGAAGGGTTGGGCTTCAGTCTCTTGCTTCATTTGTGGCCTTAGCCTGTGACTTCTTTTTGAGCCTTGTTCAGTAGGCCTACATCATGGGCAGTCGTGAGAATTCCAGGGGAGGGCATCTGTGTGAAGAGAATATCCAGGAGACCACCACAGAGCTCCTGCCCTGTTCTTAAGTCTGATTCTGTTCCCAACTCTTTTCTCCATATTTTCAGTTTGAAGGAGACTGGACTTCCGGACGACCCTGGCAATTCAGCCTGGTGTTGTCAAAAGCCCTGGAAGGGGGTTCTCACAGTCCTAGGCCAGTGATGGCCCAGCAGGGGAGCTGCCCTATTTGAACAGAGTTCCTATGTGGATGGAGTCAGGGCCTGTAGCAGTTGCCTCTTGCAGCTCACCCACATCACCTGCTCCCTTCTCCTGCCTTCCTCCAGCTTCCTGTGGCAAGCACATGTGCTTCTTTACCTGAGGAGGGGGGCCTTCACAGGATGGACAGGCTGGAAGTGCTGGGGAGTCAGTGTCTCCAGGAAAAGTCCACATCAGTGAAAGATGGAAGCTGGGATGTCAACATCCCAAGGGGTGAAGAACAAGTGTGTTCTACAGGGTTTCCCAGAGGTCCCCAGTATGTGGTGCCTCAGGAACTCAGAGCAGTAACCAGTTCATGAATTCACCCAGTGTTAGCTTTCTCCCTTTCCTGGCTCATTTCCTCATTCCCCTACCATTCTTCTAGGATCACCTCCCAGTCAGCCACTTTAACATCAATCTTTGTGTCTGGGTCTGCAAGAACCTAGCCTAAAATGGGCTCATTCAGTTCCGGGTTCAGTGCTCAAGACAAAGTAGTCTAATGGAGGGCACTGTCCAGACACATCGAGGCTATATCCCAGGTTCTGAGTAAATGAGCAACCAACAGCCTCACACATCTTTTGACAGCGACCATTTATTACACACATCTGGGCTGGGTACTCAGATTGGGGGCAGACCATTGACATAGCTGAGCATCAGGTAGGGCGTCCTGGCCTGTCGGGCATGAGAACAGCAGGGGCCCCCTGATATGGGCATAAACAATGTGACACCCATCAGAAGAAGGAAGAGGAAAAGGATAAAAAGGAAGGTCAGGGGCCATCTGGATGTAGAAGCAGAGGCCCTGAGGGAGGAAAGGGAGTATTAGATATACAGGTGGGCCACCACCATAAGCCCTGTCTCCCACATCCCCAGACCAATGTCTTCCAAGCATCTCACCCAGGATCCACCTCCAGCATCACATCCTGGAGAATGGGAGATGTTTGCCTCTTCTTGTCCTAAGGACAGCAACCAGCAGCAGAATGGATAGAAGTGACAATGTGGCCTTTCCCAAACAACTATAGACTTACAAGACGAGTCTTATTTATCTTCCTTTCCTCTTTATTCCCAGGACCCCACTTGGACTTAGAGTATCTCCAAGTGTGGTAGATGTCTATCTGTCTCTGTGCAATCCAATCCCCCCTTTCCTGATAACATTGGCTTAGTTTGGGGGCAGGGTATAGGGATCATGCCTCCCCACTCTTAGACCTTCAGGTTCAAGTACAGCTGATCCCCACTTCCTTCACTTTCATAATTGGTCATGTGATCCAGATGTGACCAATTAGAGCACTCTGATTGGTTCGGGGTATAACCCAATGACCCAAGTAAGGCAGCCCTGGGACTTTGGCTCCTGCCAGTAGGCCAGAAGCACTCTTCTTCCCTGGGGTGGGTAAAAGTGTGGGAAGTGAGTGTGTAACAGCTGGAGCAGTCACTGAGAAAAAAAGCCACCTCAGGGAAGTAGTGCCCAAGAGAGGGAGGGAACTGAGCCCGGACAGCCTTTAAGATCCTGAATTCAGCAGAGCCTGGACTTTTCAGTTACAAGGAGAAAAGAGCATCCCCCTCTTTTATGTTGGTCAATTTTGGTTAGTTTTTTGTTACTTGCCATAAAGGTCCCCACTTGCTATACCTGGCTGAGGACCAGCTCACCTGAGGCTTCCGGAGCAGGGAGCGTCTTCGGTGACCTACTAAATGTTTCTGGTGGCTAAACCCCAATGTGAACATATCCTGTGAGGAAGGAGTGGTATGTAGCTTTTGGAAAATTTCAGCAAAGAATAATGTGGTTGGGGAAGGGCCGGAAAGGAGAGTGTCACAGGGATAAAATTCTGGGGAAACAAAGAGATCTCATGGAAGAGAGGGGAAGAGCCAGAGAAACCAAGAGGGGCAGGGCATTATTTATTCATTCCCTCAACAAATATTTGATGAGTATCTATTACATGTCAGACACAGTTCTAGGAACTCAGGGACACAGTTGGGCTAGAAAGAGGGAAAGTCCTGGCCTCTATGGAACTTAGAATTTAGGCAGAGATGCCAAAAATTAAATAAATAAATGTGTAATGTCAAACTATGGAAAGTTCTGTGAGGAAATATAGTAGCAAGATAAGGAGTGCTAATGTCGGGAGCTAGGGCAGGCCTCTGAAGAGGTGACATTGGAGAAGGCACTGGAATGAAGTCAGGAAGTGAGTTGGGTGTGAATTCAGGGCCTCCAAGATGAGATCTGTGGCATAGAGCAGCTGTGGCACATAAGGTGAGGGACAGAGGGAGCGGAAACAGGGTTGAGGATGTAGCTAGAGATGGTAGGAGGGAAACAAAAAGAAAGGGATTCCTAGAGACAAAGAGACAGGCGGGAGGAGCAAGGAAATCCTGGAGACACTGAGGGACAGAGACAGCCACCAAGGCCTCTTTAAAAGGAAAGGGCCATGCTAGAATACAAAAGGGGAGCCCTGTGGGTACCCGGCTGAGTTGGGGGCCCTCAAGAGGGACCGCTCTCACCTCAAGATTTTGGCCCCTGCCTTGGGGGCCTCTGTGGCCACACAGCTCACAAGGAGCCCCTGGTGTCTGGGATGTCTTTTGCTTTGAGGGCCCAAGTCCCCCAACATCCCCTGCTGGGTCCCACTCCAACTCTGCAGGAGTGGGAAGGTTACTGGGTGTCCAGGGCCCCCAGACCCCATCAGGTCCTGGCCCATCCGAGTCACCCTCGACCTCCAAGTCCTGGTCCAGCATATTGGCCTTCTCGAACACCTGGGTCGGAGGACAGAGTTCATGGGAGTTGGGGGATTGAGGATTGGGGCCTGCACTGGGAACTACAAGGGCAGGTCATACCAGGCTGTAGCTGGCCAGCTGGGCCTGCAACTGCCAGAGCCGTCGGAAGATGGTGTCTCGGTGGGCTCCAAGGGCCCTCAGGATCTGCTCCAGAGATGCCCAAGCCCTGGGCTCACTGCGCTGTGCCAGTCCCTCACCAAATGTTAGCAGTGCATCCACACGCTCAGCCGCCCCTTGTAGATCTGCCTGTAGGGCCTGGGACACATGGTTGGACATCACCCCACATACATGCCAGGAAGTCAGAGACCAGACCCTGGAGTTACCCGCTTTCCTATTTCCTATTCTGAGACCCGGAACATGTACTAAACCCATTTCTCACTGTAGAAAGCTGGAACCCACTCCTGGGGCCCCACCCACCCTCCTGCATCCTGACCTCCCAATGCCCACCTGTAGCTGGACCATCCTGCGCTGGGCCAGTGTCCAGGGCCCAAGTCCTTGCTCCAGGTCCTGCAGCTGGAGACCCAGGCCCAACAGGCAGAGGTGCAGACTGTCTTGCTCAGCCTACAATGCCTCCAGGACAGAGCCAGGGTGTTGGGGAACACAGGGGGCTGAATCAGGGTCAGTGGACCAATCAAGATAATACCTCCACCCTTCCGCTGCTTTCTGGATGCTTCTCTGCACCAGAGTACATTCCTGAGGCTGCACCAGGGCTATTCCCACCTGAGGGGCCTTCCACTTGGAGGATGGGGACATATAATTCAAGGTCCACAGGTGTTTGAGCTTCCCTGAAACTTAGATATATAGGGCCTGGGAGTCTGGACAAGGAGGGAGCTGAGCTGAGAAAAATGGGACTTTACCCAGGCCAATGAGGAAATGCTTCTTTCCTAGTTGGTAAAATATTGAAATACTTTTATAAGGATTGGTAAAGAAATGTTTTCCAGAGTGCCCCACACCACCACTACAGATACCCAACACCTTTCAGAATCATCCCCTCATTCCCACAACAGAGGGTCAGATTCTGGGGGACAGAGAGGGCTGATATAAGGAGTCACCTCAACTCACCTCATGGTGTTTGTTCCCGGCTGAGTCCTCCTGGAAAGAGGGTGTTGATGTTCTTGGGGGCTCAGTGCCCCTCAACCCACCCTGGACATGCCCAGGAGGGTCCAAGGAGTCCTGGGCCTGCTCTTTCCTGGGATGTAAGGGATGTTGATAGGTCCCTGGATGGGCCACTGTACCTCATTTCTATCCACCCTAACCCCACCCCAATTATGTCTTCCATGTGACCAGATGATCATATCTACAGCACCTCCTGGTCTTAAATGGTCCCTGCCACTGCTCCCACCCTCATGGACCCAAGTTTTAAAAGCCCCAGCCCCTACCTGATTGTCTCCTCTCCAGACACAGGGTAGAGGGTGCATCCAGCAATGTCCGGCTCCCTAGGGGCTCCCGGGGGATGATTGAGAGGCTCTGAGGGGAGTCTAGGTGGGGACAGGGCCATAGCTGGGGGTCTGGGGACAAAGAATCAGGTGAAGACACCTATTAAGAGCCTTTTCCCTAATAATGGTGTCCCCCAACCTCCTCAGCAGGACTCACTCAGGCTTGAAGCTGCCAGAGGCCCAGGGGCAGACCTGGCTCCACCCCTTCCTAGAGGAACTGGGACCCAGGTAATTTGATGCCCTGCTGAGGTGTTAGAGTCACTTAACTCCTTCCTCTCTAGCAGGACCAGTAGCCAAACCTCCCAACATCACCTCACCTCATCCTAAGGCAGATCCAAGATAAAACGGCTCCACCCATCCCCTCAAAAGCCTTGAATTCTGACCCCCTCAGTGACCCATAAGTCTGACATCCAGGGTCTACCCCATCCATTTAAAGTCCCAGGCGCAGTACCCCTCAAGAACCCAAGAATCTGTACCACACACAGCCCCCCAAAAAAACTAAAACCAAGAAAACATATTTTTGGTTTATTTGGAATAGGGTCTTCTCTCATGGTTCCCACAGTTACTGGGAAAATAAATTACTCAGGGGAGTCACCTCTGCCCCAGGGTTTCAAGGTCACAGAGTCCCAACAGCCCCAAGTGGGCAGAAGCCCCGCAATCCTAGCAGGACCTAGAGCCCGGCAGTCACTTGCTAAGTAGGAGACCAGCGCGCAGTACGCGGGGCACACGGCGGATGGTCAGTGAGACGCGGGTGCCGCGCACCAGGTGGGCTCCAGGCAGCGCGGATCTGCAAGCAGCCGCATTGGGTGGCAGTGAGGCAGCGTCCAGGACGTCTACCCGGGTGGCTGCGATGCCGTGGAGGAGGCGTGTGTATGCAGTACCACGGAGCACCAGCAGGCTGCGCGGTTCCAGCAGCAGTGAGGTAGTGGGCTGGGGTGGCGGCCGAGGCTGTGAAATGGGTTGATGGTTAGTGGCTACCCAGAGGTCAGAAGTGGACAGTCGCAGCTTTCGGGATCAGGGGACAAGGTGAGAACCCAGGGGCAAAGGCTGAAGAGTAAGAGTGCTCCTAGGGATGGAGGCTTTGGTGGCTGAGGAGTGAAAATTTGTGGCTTCCAGGGTCAGAGCTGCTGTAAAGGGAAAGAAGGGCCAGGAGTCAGCAGTCCCTCCAGAGGGGCAGGAACCAGGCTGCAGATGGGCACGGCAAAGGGTCAGCTGACCATGGGAGCTGCAGCTGGGATCTCCAAGGGGCTGGGGCTGGGACAGCAATCAGAAGGCCACAGGACACCAGGGCACAGCAGGGCTGAGAGGGCATGCTGGAGCAAGGACCAGGCATGGACACTGTAAAGGGGCTGGGGTATCTGAGGACATCAGGATGCTAGAGGACACTGACATTAGGAGGAATGTCAGAATATCCAGGAGCATGTAAGGCTAATGGGGAAACCCCAGAAGCAAAGGGCCAGGGTATCCAGGAGAGTTTCTGTGAATAGTAGCATGTCAAATATATCACTCAGGGGGCTGGGATTGTGGCTCAGTGGCAGAGCACTTGCCTAGCATGTTTGAGGCACTGGGTTCGATTCTCAACACCACATATAAATAAATGAATAAAATAAAGGTCTATCAATATCTAAAAAAAAATATTAAAAAAAAAACAAACAAAAAATATATCATTCAGAGAAAGAGGCCAAAGAGGGTGTCATCAGAGTATCTGTGGGGGTCTCTGAGCAGAGTCATGTGACAAGGGATCTGGAGAATCTGGGTATGTGTGCACTGCAGATCATATTACTAGAGTAGCAGGAATATCAGTGTCAGGGTGCTCCAGCAGTGAGGAGAGGGCAAGTGGAGGTATGTTGGAACACACATGAGTCAGCGACACTGGGGTATCTGAGGATATCGAGATGTCTGCTGAGCACTGCGGAGCCCTACATGGGTAAGCCTTGATCTGCTGAAACACAGATGCATGGGGTCAGGGGGACCACAGGGTGTCAGAGACATCTACACAGCAGTAAAGGCACAGGGTATCTGTGTTATTACGGGAGTCAGGGCACCCAGCAAGCAGATGGGTTGAATGTCTGGGAGGAAGTGGGTGTACCCCATGAAAGAATATGTGAAAGTGTCTGGAAAGTGTAGGCAAATGGGATTGGGTCATCCTGGAGGAGGCAGGATGTTGGAGCGGTCCAGTGCTTGAGGCAGTGTCACAGAGCCCACCTGTTCTACAGGGTCGTCATCCTCTGGCTGCCGAGGCTCGTAGAAATCCAGCATGGTGTGGGAGCCCAAGCTGATGGTGCTGACGGTCGGGTAGTACAGTGGTCCATCCTCGTGGGGCTGGGGAGTGGGCACCAGGGCTGGGCAGGGCAGGAGTCTACCCTTCCCACCCTCTGGGCCAAAGGGGCACTCCCAAGCTAGGATGGACACATGAATGCATGGGTGGGACATGTGGCTGCTCCATAAGTGTGAGGGTGAGCGAGCATGATGCCCTGTCCCAGGATGGTTCAGAGATCTGGGGTGAGGCGGTTGCTACTGTGGGGGTTGGGGTGAGGGTATGTGGTTACCATGATGCCCTCCCCAGGCAGATACTGGTTCACGAGGACATGGTTAGCAGGGAGACCCCCAAAGAGGCTGAGATCAGACACTTTGTCCACGTAGCGCTGGAGCCACAGGGGCAGTCGCTCAGGGACCATCCCCCTGGGATGGGGGAGCCCACCTGGGGAGTACAATGGGGTCCTGAGGGCACCAAACCAAGGATCCCTGGTACCTGGCACCACCATTAGGAATATCCATGGTTGGAAGCAGCCTGACCCACTGACGGACCCCTAGAGACTGCTGGGCCCTTCAAAGGTTTTCTGATTTTTCTGGATCACTGAACCCCATGAGTTACTCTCAAGTCACCAAGAAGCCCTAACCCCTCAGGATCTCCACTGACCCCTCAGAATCCTTCTGGCCCTTAGGAACCCTTGAGCCCTCAAGGGTCCCCTTGTCTTGAGACTACTGGACTTGAACCCCATGCCCACCCCAGAATCACCTATGCCCCTAGCTGGGGAAACTTACCCCAGTTCTGTAACTTCCTCCCAGACAGCTGGGTCCACTTTGGCTTTGGGGCATTGAAAACCTAGGAAGTGGGGAAAGGTCACTCCTTTCTTTAGAACCACCCCTCTGTGATTCTCTCATCCAGGTCAACATAGTGACCTTTCCCTGGGGTAGAAATGGGTCATCTTAGTGGCTGTGGAATTTTTCTCTAAGTAGTATGTTCCCAGGATTTTACTGTCTGCAGGGCAGGCCTTTGGCCCCAAAGTCCATCTGTGTCCACCAGAATTGAGGAAAGAAACCAGGGCTGCACGATCATAGTTTGAGTCTATTAAGAACTCTGAGGTTGGCCTAGGCTCTTCCAGGCCTGATTGCCAGGTTAACTAGGGATAGTCTGGGTTCTGGAGTCTCCTTGTTCCTATTGCCTGGGAGAGGGACTGTGTTTGGCTTAGTCCTTAATACAGCAAGGAAAGTACTTCAAAATTTCTCCATTGCCAAGATCCCCAGGGTCTAGAATGGACTACCTCAGTTTAAGAAATCTACACTCTAGTTGATAATCTCATTCTTGGTATGGTTAGGGGGCTGATCTGAGCTATTTCAGTCCAGGGATTTGAAAATATGTCACATTTTCAATCCCAAGAACCAAAAGTTCTGGAATGGGCTATTTCAGCACAAGGGTTTATATTCTATAGTGAACTTGTCCTAGGACTAAAGTTCAAGAGAGCTATCACAGCACAGGGAAGGTAGGTGCTCTGTAACTAAGACTCTGGTCACAAAGGGCTATCCCAGTGTGGGGACTCTGGGCTCTGCAAATTCTTCTTTTCCCAAACCTGAAGAATAGAATATGAACTGGGCCATCTCAGCATAGGTGGTCTATACTTGGTAACCTTGTTCCTACGAGTTTGAGTCTATGCTGAGTCATCTTGGCACAAGGCAGAACTTACCCTGTACCATTCTGAGTCCGAGATTATCTTAGCACAGAAATTTGAACACTAAATTCTTCATTCTCCAATCTCAAAAATCTGAACTGGGCTATCTCAGCTTATGTTTACAACCTCCTTTAAGATAGCAGAACTGGGCTATCTCAACATAGGGAATATGAACTCTGTAACTTCCATGTTCCTGAAGATCTGGAGTTGCATGGGCTATTTCTGCACATGGAATGTGATCTCAAAAGGAGGCTGGACTGGATTATCTTAGTACAGGTTGTCTGAGCTTCATAATAACTGTCTCCTTCCTAACAATTAGTTAAGTTTCCCTTAAACCTCCTAAAGGGAAAAAACAACCTCTGACAGGTCTAACAATTTCCAAGAGAAGCACAGGGAGGGTAGAGGAGGGTAGGGGAAGGCCTCCTTTCCGCCAAAGTCTTCACTGCAGCCTTGGGGCCCTGTAGCCTTGGGGGCTCTCATACTGGTGCTGAGGGTTGGAGAGGAACATGGGAAGAGGGGGCGGAAACAGGTTACAAAGAAGCTGGGCACGGTGGCGCACGCCTGTAATCCCAGCACTTGGGAGGCTGAGGCAGGAGGATTGCGAGTTCAAAGCCAGCCTCAGCAACTTAGCAAGGCCCTAAGCAACTCAGTGAGACCCTGTCTCTAAATAAAATACAAAATAGGGCTGGGGATGTGGCTCAGTGGTGGAGTGCCCTGGGGTCAATCCCCAGTACCAAAAACAAAACAAAACAAAACAAAAAAACAGGTTACAAAGACATTAGGGGTCACCTGTCGAAGTAAATACTCCTCCTCTTCCTTGGAGATGAAGTCAGGTACATAGTAGATTACAGGTGGTGCCTACAATGGAAAGATTCCCCTGATGTGGCCTTCTAACCCACACAGGGCTCTATCATCACTGAGCAACCTCTCTCTTCAGAAAGAAGCTAAAGATGTTCTCAGGCCGGGGTCTGAAATTGAGGGATTCATGCCCTTCTGGGTTTGTGGGGGAAGGGGGGCGACTGGACTCTGAGGGTAAAAATAAATTTGGAGGGAGGGGGGAGTCCCAACCCAGAGACCCAGGAGTCAGCCTGTCCATCCCACCCCACCTCCCACCTTCTAACCCCCCCTTTACTCTCTGTACCCCTAGTCCTGACAACCTGCTCCACCCTGAATGATTCCAGGGCTGGAACCCTGGCGTCCTGCTCCTCCATCGACATCAACTCCTTGCACCCAGTCCTGTGGGGGAGTGGAGGACATGCTTCAGTTACTAACCTTCCTATCCTCAGGCTGTGATTCAGCCTTCTGCCCCATCGCCATCCAGGGCCTCATCTTAACCCTCGGTGAAACTCACTGTCTCTAAAATCTGAGTCCTCCGCATCTCAAATGCCACACAATGATCCCCTAGCCTCCCTGCCTAGCACCCAGCACACTCCACCAAAATTCTGAGGACCCATCAAACTACACATGTGCCCTCTTCGGTCTCTCAGAGAACATTCTTTGACCTCACACAGGTAGCCTTTCTAAAAGCTCCGCACATAGTCCCCCCACCCCAGACTGCACCCCAGAACCCCTTTAAATACCTTAATTTGAGACCCCACTTCGGACCTGCAACGATTAGTGGCGCCTCTCTGAGCCGGACGCTCCTTCTACCGCAGCCCTTTCCGATCCCGCATTCTGAGCGTCCTTGTGAGCGTCCACCAATCTAACCCTCCTCAAACCCCCTCCCACTCTGAATCCTCTCCCACTCTGGACCCCCTCAGATTTTTTTTTTTTTTTTTTTTTTTTTTTTGAGAGCGCCTCTTCACTGCGGCTCCCTAGGACCTAAGCCTGACTCCTCGAAAACCTTCCCTCCCTGAACCCTTCAGTCCTCGACTCTTTCAAGGACTCCGCAATATGAGCTCCCCCGGATCCCCACTCTCAGCCCGTCTGGACCCCATCTCTGGCCCCCGACACTGACCGTCCACTCGTGGCCCCTCCAATTTTCAGAATCAACATCCCCGTCCCCCTCCCAGCCACTTCCGCCCCACTTTGGGGACGCAAAAAAAACGCTGACCAATGGGAACTCTAGAGGCCTTAAGGGTCCGCCCTCCAGCCAATTGGCGCTCTCGCTTAGTATTCGCCCTCCCCTCGTCCTCACTCAGGGATAGGCTGCGCCTCCTGGCCTGCGAGCTTCGGGGAGCCACTGGAGACCGGGCTTCGTCTGACACCGGCCAATCAGAACTCCAGGACCGAATGCGTCCACCCTGCGGCGTGGGCCCAGAAGGGAGAAGCCGCCGCAGTGGCCGCAGGAGAGTTGAGGGCTGTTAGGTGGACTTTCTCAGTTAGGCCATTCTACAACCAGGCCGCGGGGAGCCGAGGCTGAAGGGAAGCCGCCTTCTCCCATGCTCCCCCAACAAGTGTACAGAGGCCGTAACCCCCAATGATCTGACACACACAGGCCGTAGAAACGTCTTTATTGAAGAGGACAGGGATCATGCTGAGTTTGGGGACATGCAGTGAAGAAGGGGCAGTCGTGAGCTGTCCTTGGTGGTCAGGGCCCCAGGTCTGCCCTGGACCCGCGGGGCCTTCAGATTCTCCCTCAGGCTGTTTGCCTGGCCCAAGGGCTTTGAGGTCCTTTGGGGCCAGTAACTCAGATTTGGTGTCTTGGACCTGTGACCAGAAGATAGATTGAAATGGGGGCTCCAAGACTTGGGATCCTCTCAGGGCCTTGGGCCCTCCACGTATTATAAACAGAGGCTTTAGGACTTGGGGTTCCCTTAGGGCTGGGGCTCTTGAATCTGGGTTTCTTGAGATCCTTGAACTCAGGGCACTGAAGTCCTGCAGTTTCCAGGATGAGAATTCCTGGCTGGGGGTCTCCTGGTGCCTATGAACAGGGCTTGAAATGCCCTGAGAGCCTGAAATGCATATCCTGACTGCAGTCTCCTCTGTCCCAGGCACAAGGACCTCATAATTGGGTTTTCCTGGGAGTTTGTGATTGGATTTTTAAATTTGGGATTCCCTGGGGATTTGGGGATGCCGTGATTTGAGGTCCTGGGAATTAGAAACTTATTATATTCTAGGGGCTATAGGACTTGGGGGCACAGGGGGGCTTGGGACATGTATACTCTGGGGTGTGAGAATCCCAGAGTCCCAGAATGGGGTCTCCAAATTTTGGGGTCCCCCAAAGGGGGAAGTCATTACTTAAAAAATAGAGAATTTTCTGGGAGCCTGACCAGCACAGAGGCTGGGGGCCATGTGGGGTGGGCTTCATACAAGGCACTGGGGGTTTCTTGAGGGTGCAGAGGGTAGGAAGACTTGGGGGTCCTGTAATTAGCACTTCCAGGACTGTTTTGGTGTCTATAAATTGGGAGTGACAGTGGGCTAGTTAAAGTGGGTATTTTCTCAAGGGATAAGAACAAGGGTCTCTGTTAATGGAGAGAGTCTCTGAAAGGGGGAATGGAGTGTAAGGGCTTTGGGGTGACCATGGGATCACAGAATCTTGAGGGAACTGATGTTAAATGGGAATAGTGACATGGTATATTACTCTGGAAGTGTGTCCTATGTTTATTTCAAGGAGAATCGGGAGAGTCTTTGTTAATGGGGGAGTTTCTGATTCACTGATGAGTGGCTCAGAATGTCCTGCTATGGAACATTATGTGGAAAGGGTCACCATCATTTGGGGTGATGCAGAAATTTGTTAATTAAGGTTCTGCTCTGAGGGGCTGGGGATATGGAAGGGACTAGCCTGAAGATGCTACTTAGGGAATCTCTTTCTGGGTGATATGGGGTCTGTATTTGGGGGAGTTATCATAGGGGATCTGTTAATAATGGGACCTCAGTGATTGAGGGCTGGCTAATGGGGATCTCTATTCTGGATGTGTTACTGGGAATCTCTATCTCAGGGTGACTGGGGGCTCCTTGTGTAAGGAGATGCTAGAAGGAACTTCTTTGTCTTTGTCAGGTATCCAGGGCCTCTAAGACTGCATCTCTGCCCTCAGCATCCAGGGAAACCAGCAGCAGAAGAGCAACCTGAAAGGAGGAGAACTTGGTCACATCATGATGCGTAATGCAGGGACACCTGGTTCCATCACCCCCAGACCTCCCCCAGTGTTTGGGATCTGTCTCTGGCTGTGCCTTCCCAGGCTTGTATGCAGTGGAAGGTGTTCTGCTTCCTTAACCTGCCCCCTAAGAGTTGTCACCAAAAGTCAGTGTCAAGCCCTATACCTTAAAGACTGTTCCTGGGTGTGCTTACTAGTCACAACTTTGCCTAGCTTCTATTTCAATCCCCAGCTAGAGCCCCAGATCTAGTATTCAACAGCCTTGTGAATGCCTCTCCCTAACAGTCCATAGGAAACGGGACAGGGTTGGTCACATACCTGGAGATAGAGTTCTCTGATGCAATGTCCTTTGGAGTCCGGACTGTCGTGAAGGTGCGTTTGGGCTGTGTCACTAGAGAGGAGAATAGGGTAAGGGGATGATAAACTCACCTGTGTTCTCAATACCCACCCAGAATCCTTGTCATTAATATCTCTCCATGTCCCCAGGACTATGTACTCTATCTAGATTCTACATTCCCAATCCCCACCTGGACCTCTTGTCAATAATACCTTCCGGTCCCCCCAGTACCTACCCGTGTTCCCAAGACCCACTCAACCTACATCCCTGATGCCTGCTCATAGTCTCGGTTTTTCAGTTTTGGGTTTTTTGTTGTTATTTTGTTGCTC
The DNA here is from genome assembly GCA_020662805.1 of Glaucomys volans. Taxonomy (NCBI): domain Eukaryota; kingdom Metazoa; phylum Chordata; class Mammalia; order Rodentia; family Sciuridae; genus Glaucomys; species Glaucomys volans. The sequence continues at coordinate 91,312 of JAJEJO010048057.1, forward strand.
GGGATTGAACCAGGGCATTGCACATGCTAATCAAGTTATAACCCCAGCCCTCCAAGCCTTGTTGTTAACTTCTTCATATCCTATAGCACTCCTGTCCCAGCATTTTCCTGGGCTGTACCCACAATTAAATATCAGAGATTTGTCACCAGCATATATCTGAAAACCCATGATGCTTCTTCCATTCCCAGACCCACATGCCTCCCCATGTTCCAGCCCCCAACTCACTTGTCACTTGATGTACTTTTTTGGCTCCAACACTGTCCCCAGGGGGATCGGTAGATCCACCAATCCTGGGGAAACACAGGGAACAGAAGAAATCAGAGCCACAAGATGTCAAGGTCTGCCTGGGAGGTGAGCCCCGAAGGGCCTAGAGAAAGGGCTAGGGTATGGGTGGTAACTACACTGTCCTGCTGATCCAATAGGAAGAGACCATCTAAAGGTGGATCAGGGCTGTGAGTGGCCCCCTGGGTTGGGGGTCAGAGTTTGGGCTTACCTCTGAATGCGGGATGCTGGTGCAAAGACTCCATGCCGTGGGGGGCAGGTGAAATACCGGACACCAAAGACAGAGCCATCGTGCTTGCCTGTGGGCTGGTCCAGCTCAATGCCATACCAGTAACCTATAGCAGGAGGGTGTCAGGATGCCCCAGAGCCTGCCTGTTCCCCAGCCCAGAATCCCCATCCTCACCAGGAGCAAAGTCTGTCTTCCCGTAAAAGCGAACAATCCCCTGCTTCTGGCCTGCCACGAGAACTTGGTCTCCAACTTCAGCCTTGGACCCCTCACGCTGCTGCAAGCTGCCCAGAGATGGGGATGATGGGGACTTCTTCTTGCCTGGGAGGAGAGGGAAAGGGGTGAGTGGGGCCTCAGATGCCAGTTTTGGGGACCCCATGCCACCAGGAAAGTCTTAAGATAAAAATTCTGTCCTGACTCCAATCACCAGGAACACCAGAGCCTTCCCCAGGATTAGGACAGGGGATGGTACTTGGGTTTGAAGGGAAACTGAATCCCAGATACCAGAAAACTAGGAGAAAGGGGACCTTTAGACTTGAGTGGAAACTGATCCACAAAACCTAGAGAACCCAAAACTCCTCTCTCAGAGCTGAGGATATATAGGCCAAAGGATAAACAGAGGCAGAAGTCATGAAACTAGAAACTGTCCTTTTTACAATGCTGGGGTGTGGCTCTGTGGTAGAATGCTGGGTAAGATCCCCAGCACCACAAGAAATAAAAAAATTATTTACAGGTATGGTGGCACACGCCTGTAATCCTAGCTACTCAGACAGTTCAAGGTCAACCTGGGCAATTCAGTGAGACCCTGACTCAAATTTTAAAAAGGTCTGGGAATGCAGCTCAGTGGTAGAGCACTTGTCTAGCTTGTGTGAAGCCCTGGGTTTGATCCCCAGTGCTACTACGTAAGTAAATAAATAAAGTAATAAAATAAAATAAAAAAATAAAATAAAATAAAATAAAATAAAAAAGGGGAGCTGGACCCAATAGCATGCACATGTAGTCCCAGCATTCAAGAAGCTAGGACAGGAATTCAAGACCAGCCTGGGCAATACAGCAGGACCCTGTCTCAAAAGTAAATCAATCAATCAATCAATAAATAGTAAAATAAAATGATGGGGGATTTGGGTCTGAGAATAAGTAAATCAAATCATAAAAGCCAGGAACAAGAACTCCCAGAAACAGTCTTCCCCCCAAACGGGGAAGACTTTGGGCTTGAGGGGAAACTAAGTAGAAGGCAGGGAACCCACAGTTCTTTCAAGAAATGGCTTGTAATAAGCCAAGGAAAAACTGAGTTAGAAAAGCCAGGAGCTCAGAGCTTATCCTATAAAACTAGAGTTTGGGCTGAGAAGAAACTGAGTCACAGAAACTGAGCTATCCACAGAATGTCCCCATGACTGGCTCTTCCCACCCCTAGTGCTCCCCCTCTGACCTTTGTGTTCCCTTCGACCTTTGCCAGTAACACGGGAGAAGTCCATCCGGGGAGTCCGGGGCGTGGAGGTGACAGATGAGGGGGGTGCATCTACTGCTTTGGAGATCTTGGACACAGAGGCAAAAAGACCTGGGAGGAAAGAGACTAGGCTGGGGGTTGTCCAAGCCTCTGCCCTTGGCCATGCCCTCATCTTGTACACCCATTACCCAGACTCAAGCATTAGAACTACTGAATGGACCCCCATCCCCACCCCCCTGGGCTCCAGGTGAGACTGACCCTGCTTGGGAGGGCAGATGAAGTACCGGACACCCCCAACACTGCCATCATTCTTGCCCTCAGGTTCATCCAGCTCCACGCCAACCCACTGGCCACTGGCAAACTCCGTGGTCCCGCAGAACCGCAGCGTGCCCGTCTGAGGAGACAAGGGAGAATATGGCTTGGGAAAGGACCTAGGGAGGACAACTGGCACACAGACAGCGTGGTGGTGGGGTGGGGGGGGGGGCGTATGCAGGAGTGCTGGGCTCAAGCTTCAGTTTCAACATAACCATTTACTGGCTATTTAACTTAACTTCTCTGTGCCTCAATTTCCCTATCTGCAAAATGGGAAGAGAACTCACACCTGCTTGTAACATTATCTTGTCAATACAGTAAATAACCACTAGCCAAGTATGAAAATTTTAATTAAGTTCAAAATGTATTTCCCCAGTTATACTAGCCAAATTTATGTATGTATGTATGTATGTACGTACATACGTACTGGGATTGAACCCAAGGACACTTTACCACTGAGCTACATCCCCAGTCCTTTTAATGTTTTAAATTTTGAGACATTGTCTTGCTTAGTTACTGAATCTGGCCAGAAGCTTGTGATCCTCCTGCCTTAACCTTCCTAATCTCTGGGATTACAGGTGTGCACCACCATACCTAGATCTGATAGACACATTTTTAAAATACCTGTAAAGATGCTTAGCTGCAGAGTCCTCAGTGAGTGTGGTTACTAGCATTGTGTGAGTACTTCCATACCTCAGTTGTTTTTCTTTTTCTTCTTTTTTTATGGTACTGGGGATAGAACCCAGCCATCAGTTCCTTATCTATAGATAAGGAACTAACCTGGGCTGGAGGTGTAGCTCAGTGGTAGAGTACTTGCCTAGAATGTATGAGGCCCTGGGTTCAATCCCTAGCACCATTAATTAATTACAAAATAGTCTAATTAATAATGTTGATTTCAGAGGGTTGACACGGGGACTAGAACAGTGCCTGGCATACAGAGAGCATTTAGTGTACACCAGGTTTTAATTCATTTAAGCCTCAAAGAAGTTCAGTGGCCTGCAGATCTGGTGTGATCCAGCCTTTCTCTGCCAACTTCTCTCCAGTCATACTGCCTTTCTCCACCATGGGGTCTTCATACTTGCTGTTCCCATATCTTTGTGAGGTGAACTCCTTCCCATATCTGTTGGACATCACCCACTCAAAGAAGCCTTAGACAACCCCAGTAAAAAGCACTCCTGCTTCCAGCCAGACAATTTAAATCCATCCAGCTAATGGTTTTCACAATCCTTTCTGCTTCCAAAAATGATTTTAACCACAGTTGTACTTTACTGACTGGCTGACTTTCTTCACTAGCAGTGGCACTCCATGAGAGCAGAGGTGGGACAAATGCAGCCTTCTGCCCTTCAGGACAGATTGGGCTCACCATGGAGCCTGAAGGACACTAGCCAAATGAATGAAAGTTGTACTGCCCAGATGAATGAAGATTCTCTTTGCCTTCTGGCACTTTACAGCTACTCCCTCCACCTGAAACCCTCTCCTCCTCTCCTTTTCTCTTCATCTTCAAGTTGGGTGCACCCCCGTCACACCCCTGAGCACTCTGGGTTATACTGTCCTAGTCTAAGTCCTGTCCATTCTAAGAGTGGAGATGGGAGCTGACTAGGGACATAAGACCCCCGGGGCAGTCACAAATGCACAGAGCTACGCTGATCACTCTGCTTATTTCAACCATGACTGCTCTGGGCTGTCGTTGTTTGGGGATGAGTCTGTTTCTCCCCTTAAGCCAACAACTCAGCACAGAGTGAGGCACAAAGGAAGCACTGACAGAACAATTGTTAGACAGAATAAAGAACTGTGTGAATGACTGAGAGGCGGGCAGACAAAAGGGACAGTCTATTCGCAGCCCAAAGACCCAGCTCGGAGGGATGAGGGAACTACCCCTCCCACATTCATCTCTGACCTTCTGACCATCCAGCAGCACACGGTCTCCTAGACGCAGGCCCAGTGCACTGAGCATGAGATTGCCTGGAACATTGTCATAGTTGGGTAGTGTGACCTTGGGGAGGGCGCAAGATAGTGGTACAGCCTCTTCCAGCAGAGTTCGCAGCTCCTTAGCCACCAGTGCTGCCTCTGCCTTGTCCAGGGACATGTCCATAGGGTCTGGGACCACCTCAGCTGGCACCTGGCCCTTCCGATTCTGTGGGTCAATATGAAAGAGAGGACAGAGGATCAGGGGTGCAGGCCACACTCCCATGGAGGCTACCAGTCTGAGTGAAACTGGGATGGGAATACATCATGCCCTGGGCCAGCATAGGAATAAGAAGGGGTAGGGCATTCCTGTGCAGACCCCAGGTAAGTCCACCCCTGTGGTCCTGAGCTGGGGATGTGTCAAGTAATGCAGTGTAGCACTGGGGATGGAGCCAACAGGGAATGGGGATGGTACTGAAGGTCATACCCTTGGAAATGTTATGCCTTTAGGGACCCTAAACCCATAACAGGGTCTTGGGACATGGGTGGATATGAATACTGAGAATGGGTTCCTGTGCTACAGACTCAGATACCAAAATGAGCCAATGGGGAATGAGGAGAGAACAGGGTCACAGGGCACAGACCATGAACCCGCAGGATGCCAGGGATATTGGACCTGATAACAGAAGGGACTCAAAGATCATACTCAGGGCTTATAAGGGGCCCAAGCCTCTCATTCACTGAAGGCTTAACTCTTACTTTCCTCATGATCTCAAATGCTGCCTGTACAGCCACAGAGTCAGCCAGGATTGAAAGAAAAGATATCCTTGCTGAGTGACCCTGGGAAAATCCTTTAATCTCTCTGCCTCAGTATCCCCATTGTAAAACAGGGCTTGTGACATTTCACCTGACATATAATGAACCCTAATATCAGCTATCATTTCATTTGTTGAATGTACAGATTGTTTTTATAATATTTTAGGAGTAGAGAAATACAAGTGGTCCTCATCCTCTGCAGCGGCCTGTTGGAGGGCAGTAGATGGAGGGAGCGGGGAAAAGGATAATAGGGCTGGGCCAGAGTGGCAGTACCCTCAGCGCTGGGTTGGCGCCATGCTCCAGCAAACATTTGGCCGCGCCCAGGCACAGGTTGGAGGCAGCGATGTGCAGGGCTGAGCCGTGGTTGAAGTCACTGCACGTGGAGTTCACTACTGGGAAGTGGGCGAGAGGAGGGTTCTGGGTGAACGTGGTGGGAACCCAGCCCTCCTCTTACCTCTGGGTTCCTTTCTTATCCCGCCAGGCCTCTCTGCCTCTGCCTCAGCCTCTGCCAGAGCCCCGCCCCTCACTTCCACGCCCCGCCCTTCCCATCCTGGTCTTGCCCTTCCCTGGGGGTGTGGCCCACTGATAGTGCACCTCGCAGGCTTCCACCTCCTACTTCCCGCTACTTCCTCAGATCCTAGTCCTCCCTCCCTCCCAGCCAGGCCTCAGTTCTGCCCCATCACTCCAGGTCCCTCTCACCCCAGGTCTCCACCTCTCTAACCCAGGTCCTCGAGGCGCCCTCCCCTGTCCCTTCCCAGCCAGGACCCTCCTCCTTACCTCGTGGCCGTGCGCCCTTCAGCAGCACCCGTACAAGGTCGGGCACATCAAAATAGGCAGCATAGTGAAGCGCATTCATATTGGTCCAGCGACTGCGCAGGGTAACATCTGCGCCCAGCGCCAGCAGCTGCTGCGAGAGACGCACGGCCGCCGCAGGGTCCCCTGCACGACAGCAAGGGTCAGCTTGGAAGTCCTGCGCAGAGCAGGCACCCAGCGCATGGGGAAAGCCTGGGGCCTCATGGACTGCACTTTGGGGTATTAAGGCCTAGTTCTGGGAGGTTCTCAGGGCTTGGGGGTTCGGGCCCTCACCGACTCCATGGGCCCCAGCCTTGCACGCATAATGGAGCAGCGTCATGTCGGTCAGCCCATCACGATCATTCACATGGCAGCCTCGACGCAGAATCTGGGAGTACCAGGGAACAGGTGGGTTACCCAAACACATGAGGGACACATCCCCTCCCTCCCTGGCTTCTCCTGTATTCCTACCTCATTACCGATGACATCTATCTTGTGCTGGACTTGGGGCACCCACTGACGCACAATGGCGAACAACTCTGGGATGGTGGTCTGAGGGTCAAACAGAATCTCCTGGCACGCAGGGTCATTGGGATCAAAAAAGGTGAAGGCTGGGGTGGAGAGAGGCCAAGGTCACTCCGGGCAAGCGGGACCCTCTCTCCCTTGTTACCCCCACCCCAGGCAGGGGAGCTCAGTCTTTGCCTTTAAGAGCCTCTATTGCAGGGTCTCAAACTGGTGGCACAGTAGCCACTCTCAACCCACAGACATTTTCTGTGTGGCCAGCATAAGGTTCCAAGATCGGGAGGTTTCACACAAACATCTGGATACATAGTGTGTCTTGAAAAATTGAAAAATCAGTCAGTTTTCGTAGGGCAGCCAGCCCCAGTGCAGCACCTTCTAGTCTGCAAGCCGAAGGATGCTACTACTGCTCAAGGACCCTGTGGTGCTCTCAGACTACGGTCACGGTTTGGACAAATGGCCAGAATTTTAAAAAATTTATCTCAGAAAGTCCAAAGTCCTGGTTTTAAAGAAAATTCTCAAATTTTTCAAATATTGTGTAGTCCATATAAAATGCATCTATAAATGAGCAGGATCCAATCTGTGGCCAGCCAGGATGGTGGCCAGAGGAACATCTAGTTCCCTGCCTTAGACTTTGACGAGTGTTGCTCTCTGTGGCAACGTCAGCAACTAGCAGGGGCCTCACACAGCGGCAGGAGCTATGTGTGCTGAATGAATGAGTAAGTGAAGGATCAGATCATACACAGCCCCGGGATGTGCTGCGTGGAAGGTGTCTCAGGAATCAGCCTGTGTGCTCCTTTTCAAACCCCATTCACACTGCAGCCCTCCCTGGCTCAGAACCCTCCCCTGGCTCCCATCCTACTCAGTACAGACCAAAGTCCTCCTGCTGGCACACAAAGGCCTGCACAATCTGGTCACCTCTTCCTCTGCCCTCTCCCTCATTCCCCTCCAGCCACACTGGCTGCCTTCTGTCCCTCTGATGTACCAGGAAAATTCCTGTCTCCTTGCACTTGCTATTTTCCCACCTGAGTCTTCCCTCAGATGTCCTCAGAGTGCCTCCCAGACTGCCCCATCTAAGTCAGCACCCCTGCCCTTCTGCAGCTCCTATTTTAATTTTCTTATCATAGCACATATTGCTACTTAACACAATATGTTTATTCCTTCCTCTCTTTTCTCCCTCTTCTCCTCCCCAATTTCCTCTCTTTTCCTTTCTCCTCCTTTCTTACTTGTTGCCCTCACTGGGATACAAGCACTATTTCTGCTCTGCCTTGCCACTCCCTCATCCCCACAGCTGAGCCCAGCAGCAGGCATACAGTAGCTACTCAGCAATCTCTGCTGAATTAATGTACAAACTGAACAAACAGATACACAGTTTCTTCTTGGACCATATTTTCAAGCTTTCTCTCTGGCTTGGACCATATTTTCAGATTCCTTCACATTTTTGTGACCAAACCCTCCCTTGCTCTACAAGTAGGATTCCCTGGAGGGCCCAGCTTAGACCTGCTGACTTCCAGTGGGAATGCCACATCCAGTTGCATTTCCAAAGGAAATTTCCCAGTTTTCCTACAACTCAAGCCCTCAGAAAACTTTCCTATTTTTCTGCCAGACCTAATGAACTTGTCTCTGAAACCCACCAATAGTGGGTGATGCGTCCGTAGCCCTGCCCTATCCTCATGATGCCAACTCTCTGAATCTAGTGCCTAGTTGCTGAACCTCACAGATGCCAGGGATTCCCAGTCAGCATCTTCTAAAACCTCTCTCCTGTATCCAACTCTGGCTGCACTCCACCTCTCTACCCAGAAGCCAGAGGGAGCTTTTAAAATCATAAATCAAACCTGCCTCTTCTTTGCTTTTAGACCCACTGCGCACACACACATGTGCATGCACGAACATGCATGCGCACACACACAGAGCTCTCTTAGTATGTGTGCCTGTCATGCTTAGAATATATCCAAAGTCTTTCAAGGCCCTTCCAGATCTTGCCCATGCCAACCTCTCACCTCAACTCTGATCATTCCCACATGCAGCTCCATGATCTTTCTAAGCTCAGTTCTGCCTCAGGGCCTTTGTTCCCTGCCTGGAACTCTCTCCAGCTCACTTATGGCTGATTCATTATGCTTTGGGTGTCAGCCTAAATGTCACCTCATTAGAAAGACCCACGCGGACTATTTGGTTTCAAGCAAGAGGTCCCCTAGCCCTTATCTATTATAACTTGACCTTATATTTCTTTTATAGCATTCACTCCAATCTGAACTCATCTGATTTATCTGTTCACTTGTTGAGTCTCTCCTGAGAGCAGGAACATCACCCAGGGTAGAGCTCATTACAGAATAGTAGCAACAACAATATTGTTCAATAAACGATTAGACACTTTGAGTTTCTCCAACAGGCCACTCCCAGTTCCCACCTCACACCCTGCGACCTCAGATCCTTTACTCCTAAAGTTATCTCTCCTTGGACCCCTCTTTTCCTGACATTTTAGTTAGCCCCAACTTTCCTTCAGTACTCCCCCAGATATTACCTCCCAAGGGAAACCATGTTTTTAAAATCTCTTACAGCATCCTGGTCTTGGTAAACATAATTATCATGTTTTGTAATCATATATTTATATTATATTTTTAATACTTATTTGTGTGATTGTCATTGAGACCTGTGCGTTCTCTCAGAGCAAAGCAGCTTGTCTTGCTCTGTGCTGTGGCCTCAGCTACTAGCATAGATAGAGCCAGATTCATAGCAGCTTCTAAGACATGTTTGTTGAATGACTATATGATTGAATTATGTGTCATGAACCAGAGATTAGGATTATTCCAACTCCATACTCCAATGGATGAATAAATTAAAGGAGGTCCAAGGGCTCTGGACCATCTCAGAATCCCCCCACTGTTACCACCAGCAGAGTTCAGCCCACCCTCCCTGACCATCCAAGTCACCATGCTAGATTCCAGGGTGGGGATACTGATTACCGTAGTCCTTGGGGAGGGGGGCAGGTGCCGATGGGTGCACAACAGGCTTCTGCCTGCGCTCCTGGGTGGGGCTGGGGGCTTCAGGGACGGGCTCATCCTCTTCCTCCTCTTCTTCCTCCTCTCCTCGGGGTGGAGGGGCCATCGGGGCAGGATCTGTCTTAGTCATGGTCCTAGATGGCCCTCGGTGGTGGGCGGGCGCAAGAGTCAGGGGTAGCCTGCAGGCAAATCCTGGAGGCAGAGGTCAGCTAGAAAGGGTGCCCCACAGGCTCTGGGTCCAAGGCCCTGGTGGTCCCCGTGACCCCAGCTCTAGATCTTGGACAATCATAGGGCCCCATTAACCATCAGAGGGCCCCGGGACATGCGCCCAGGATATGCACCCAGGATATGCGCCCAGCGCCTGCCACCTTCCCCAGGCCCAGCCCCCCATTCTTCTCCCCTCAGGCCCCTCAGTCTCCGCCGCCCCCTCCCGGGGTTTGTTTATCTCGGGATGCAGGATGCTTCGTCCCTCCCCTTCTCACGGGCCTCCCCTCTTCCCATCTTACCTCGGGTGGATGGGGTTGGAGACCGAGGCTGAGACTGAGGAGTCCACGGAGTAATGGGGTGTCGGTACCGGGGGACGTGATAGGGGAGGAGAGGAAGACAGAGAGAAGGGGACGAGGCCCAGACGCCGATCAGGAATGGGGGTGGAGAGGGAGGGGCGCTGATGGCGCATGCGCGCTAGCGGTGGGAAGGAGGTGGGGGAGGAGGAGATGCTGCGAGGCAGCTCGCAGGGATGAAGGCGCTGGAGGCAGCGACACGGAGGGGCTAGACCCCGAGCACCCGAAGAGGAAGAAGAGACTGCCACCTACAAGGATTTGAGGCACCGAGACAGGAGAGAGATGAAGCAGAGACCAGGGCAAAAATAAATAAATAAATAAATAAATAAATAAATAAATAAATAAATGTGGGAAAGCCGACACGGGTCTTTTTATCCATCCACGCTGTGACAGTGCCTTCTCCTAGGTCTGCGAACCAGGCCACATAAGGGCCGTAGTCCTGTGGGGTGGTGAGGGCTGTTCCCTCTCTCCGGGAGCCCAGCCCCTATGCCTACCCCCTATGGGAGCCCCAGGGGTGCCTTTACATCACCACCGTCTTTGTCCTTATCATACAGCGCTCATCAGCACTTCCTCAGGTTGAGAAAGTTTAAGTTGCTTGCCCATCAGTACAGAGCAAGTGGGTGATGGAGCTAAAATTCGAAACCAGCCAGTTCATCGAGTCTGGTTCTAAATCACGGAGCTACATGGCTGTGCAGTCAAGGCCATATGACTATAGCAGTGTCTAGAAGATAGATCTGTCAATGGATCTCTTCTGAGAACCTATGTCTCTTGGAGTAAGGCCTCCTGGAGCCAGTCAAGGGTCCTGGCTCAACCTCACTCCATGTTTGACTGTTGTCTGCTCTGCCCCAAATTACCTAGTCTGCACCCCTCACACTGGGCAGGCCCAGTATCTCCATCTCCAAAACACTTCCAGAATCCTACTACCCAACTCCAGGCCCCTATTCTGGTCCATCATTCATTTTCTCCCACCTCAACAATGGCAGCAGCTTCCTCTTTGTGCTCCCTGCACCCCCCACCCCACTTGACCTTCCTCCCTAACACCTGTCACCAGGGCACTCCTTGACTCAGAAGCAGATGCCTGCTGCACCTCATTCTAGGTAAGAAGCCAATGCTCCCAGTCACAGCCCATAAGGCCCTAGGTACACTTCCCACCATGTCTCCAATCTCACCTCTTCTCTGTTCACTCCACTCTGACCATATTGGCCTCTTTGCTTTTCTGCACCTGAGGACCTTTGCACTAGCTGTTCTGCCTGGAAGGTTCTTCCCCCAAGCCCTTGAATGGTTCCCTCTCTCCCCTTTTAGGATTTTAATTGCCTTTTCAGTGACACCTCTGCTCTATCTAAAATTGCACCCTGCCCCAGCCCCTTCCCCACTTATTTTCAGAGCAACACTGCCCTCTTCCCTCCGCTGCCTAGACATTAGGTCCTCTGCAGAGACCTGTTCTTGCCCTGGAACACCTGCTCACATGCCCTACAGGTTGACTCCTCACCACCCAAGTTTGTGCTCAAGTGCTGCCTTCTCAGACAGCCCTCTCCCCCCAACTTCCTCTCAATCGTATTTTAATTCAGTTTTTATGGCACATATCAGTCAGAAGTGATCCAGTTTATTAGTTTACTAGTTCACCTTCAACTCAAGCAAAATGTGAGCACCATGAGGGCAGGGATGGTTTTCAGCTGGTTTACTGCCATGTCCCCAACTCAGCAGCAGGCTTGGCACAGGGTGCCAAGGGCTCTTCAGAACCAGGTACAGCATTCCCCAATGACCCTTTTTTTGCTGAGGTTATTTTAATAACTGCAAAGATTTGAGCTGGGGGCGGCAGGGGCTGGATATCCAGGGAGATGGATGAGGGTCTTGGGTCCAGTCACGCATAAGATTCGAGGGATCCCTCGAAGTGGGGAGCAGAATCTAGGTACTTGGGGGAGGCACTGCTCTTCCCCAGGCATGGACAATACAGCTAGGCCAAGCATATGTGTAACAGGCTCTCTTCGTCCATCTTCGGTCCCTTGACATTGTCTGTCCTGACCCTTATGCACTGGGTGACCGCGTGTCCAGCTCAGGCTTGGCATCCAGTGTGGCAGGTGCAGGGCCTTGGGCAAGGACCACAGCTATGTCAGGTCCTCCACAGATGATGGTGAAGGTTTGGGATTCCTCAGATCCAGGCAGCTGAGCCATTCCAGGCAAAGAAATAGTAGAGATGGGAAACAAAGGGGAGCAAGGGGTGAGGAGATAGAGGGACAGACAGAAATGGTGAGGATCAGGGGGGTCAGAGAAGGAAGGGGTGTCAGAAAACAGAGCGAAATGTGATGGAAGACAGGGGAACAGATGTGAAGCCAGAGACATTCATGGGAGAGAAAAATATGGGGAAACAGGAAGAGAGATGTGGAAGGGCAGGGACGTGGGGAGATAGATGTGAAGACAGACAAACAGAAACAGGGACACAGATATGGGGGGGGCAAAGAAAGACACAGATGAAGAGAGACATGGGCAGACAGGGACACAGGATAAAAGAGTAGGAAACAGGGATTGAATGGGACAGGGGAGGCAGAGAGAGACAGTCAGCGCAGGGGTCCTGGCAGGCTTCATGGAGAGCCCCAGGCTGGAGACTCAACTGTGACTCAGCCTCACTGTCCTGCTGGGCTCCAGCCTCAGAGACCCCAGGGACAGTCACACTGCAATTCCAGCTGACTGCTATTACCTGAGAACATGAACCCTGCACTGCAAGATTTACTGAGTCTTCAGGAAAGACCAGAAATGATTTTAAAGCATTGTTGAGGCCAAACAAATTACATCTGGAGGACATGTGCAACCCATTAGCTGTCAACCTGAGACACTTTAGTTCCTTTCTGAGGACCCCCTCTTCTGGCTCCACAGCTCTACCTGGATGCTTGTCCCATCCAGGTAGGGTTCTGGGTGTGGGGATGATAGGTTGAGGCCCTCAAGCTCAGTCTGAGTTTTTAAGCACGCAAGGACTTGGTTAAGCTTTGATTTTCACCCTTCCCCCAACCCAAACAACCCAGTAGTAAAATACATGGGTAAAAGAGCTTAGAGAGAGTGTAGGAGACTGTAGTAAAGGCGCTGTGAATTTAAGCTAGACAGGGGCTGGGAGGGGAGCTTTCCAACAGGACAGCAGGGCCTCTCCTGGTGCAAGACATCTGGGTTTGAATCCTGGCTCTGAAATGTACTGGCTGCATGACTTTGGGCAAGTTACTAGACTGCTGTATGCTGCAGCTTTTTCATCTGGCAAATGGGAACAACAAGAGATTGTTGTTCAAGATCAGGCTGGGGATATAGCTCAGTTGGTAGAGTGCTTGCCTTGCAAGCACAAGGCCCTGGGTTCAATCCCCAGCACCGCAAAAAAAAAAAAAAAAAAATCAAGATCATAGTGAGCTTTCAAGAAGTTATTAAATATGTGTCTGGCAGAATGTAAGAACTTCTTAAATATTATTCATAAGTGGAGCAACCATTACTCAGCTCCAACCAATAGTTGCCAGATTGAAGTTTATTTTTCTTTTTTGCTGAGCTGGGGATAGAACCCCGGGCCTCCCACGTTAGGCAAGAGCTGTAACACTCTTCCATTTCCCCAGCCCCAGATTCTTCTCCCCACCCCCACTAGAAAAACGAGAAATTTGGAAACCTGGATGAAATACTGGGATCTTTAAACATATAAATGAGGGCACTGTGCAGACAGGCAAACCAACCTAGATGGCTGGTCTCAAGCCCCAGCAGCACTCACCACGGGAAGCTGGCCCAGGCGCACCTGAGCCTGCGGGATCTTCCTGCGCAGCTGCAGCGCCAGCTGTTCCAGAGCCTGGAGCTGAGCCTGGTGCCGCTGGTGGCGCCGCTGCAGCCTCCTCACCCGCCTCTGCAGTGCTCCCAGCACCGCTCCCAGTCCTGCCCGCCTGTGCTGGGCGGAAACTCCAGTCCTCCGCCCTGAGGGAGTGGATGTAAGGGGCAGGGGGGTCAGGAGCACAGTGGATGCAGCCTTGGAGCCCCCAGATGCAGGCCCCAGCACCACTATGTGCACTGGGCCAGAGGCTGCGATGGTGGGCTCCTGGGTCCCAGGTGCAGCCTCCTGTGGCGGAGGAGGTGGTGGAGGAGGAGGAGGAGGAGGAGGTGCCACTGGTTTCTGGGTACTTCGGGTCCTCCTCCGCTGGCTCTGGAAGACATGGGGGTGGGACTTTAGAGTCAGACTCCAAGAGGCTTTTCCTTGGGAGTTTAGATCAGTCCCCCACGAGGACTTCCCTCGGGTAAGATGACTTCAGCCAGGAACTTCCTCAGGAGGGAAGGGCAGAGGGGTAGACTCAGGGAGGGACTTAGAAAGGGAAAGCCAGGAACAAGATTCTAGGAATTGTTTCCCAGGTTGGGGATGGCTGGGGATCAGACTCCACTTATGGGACTTCCTGCGCTCACCTTGGCTGGTGGCACCTGGGAGAAGATGGAAGGCACCGCATCTGGCCGCAGGTAGCGAACGCCCCAGCGCCACTGGAAGCAAGAAGGTGTGAAGTGCTCACTGCACAAGTGCTGGTGGCAGCTTGGCACCCAGTGCTCCCCACCCATGCGCCGCAGCCAGGCCTCCAGTCTGGGACCGTCCTTCAGTGGGAACCTGCAGAGTGGTGGAATTGTAGGGTGAGTGCTACAGGTCCCCACCAGCCCTCTCTGAGGATACCTACCTATACCTGAGATTCCTCTACCTCCCATCCAGGCTTTCTTACCTCACTCTCAGCCCATATGTGAGCTCCACCTTCTAAACATCCAGCAACTGCCTCTATCCCTCCTCCACTGCCCATCCCAGTTCTCCTGGCCAGGTTCTGGCAGCAGCCTTTTTCCTGGTTTGCCTGCCCATCTCCATGTCCTACCCTCAGGTTGTTCCTGCACATGAACCTAAAGGAGCAGTCTATCAAATCAAACATCTAGAGTAAGAAAGATCCTGCAGTCAAGTGAAAATGTTTCTTCCACAGTCATATAGCATGTGAGTTGGAGGTATAGGTTGAGAGATTTAAGAAAACACCAACCCAAACGCAGGGTGTGGACCTTGTTCACAAAAAACATTCAGTAAAATGTCATTTCAAGACAACTGGAGAAAATGAAACATAAATTGGGAATTAGATAATTATAAGAAATTAATTTTGCTAAGTATGATAACTGTATTGATATATCCTTCTAAAACAGTATTTTGGTCAAGCTTGGCGGCACATGCCTGTGATCCCAGCCACTCTGAGATCACAGCTTCTGAGGAGGCTGAGGCAAGAGAATTACAAGTTCAAGGCCAGCCTCAGCAACTTACTGAGGCCCTGTCTCAAAATTTAAAATTTTTAAAAAGGGCTGGTGATGTCGCTCGGTGGCACAGTCCTCACTTAGCATCCCTGCTTTCCATTCCCAGCACTGCAATAAATAAATAAATACAAAATAAAAGTCTTCTGTTAGAAAAACATTCTGAGGCTGGGCGTGGTGGCACACGCCTGTAATCCCAGGGACTCAGGAGGCTGAGGCAGGAGGATCACGAGTTCAAAGCCAACCTCAGCAATTTAGCGAGGCCCTAAGCAACTCAGTGAGACCCTGTCTCTAAATAAAATACAAAATAGGGCTGGGGATGTGGCTCAGTGGCCGAGTGTCCCTGAGTTCAATCCCTGGTTCCAAAAAAAAAAAATTAAAAATAGAATCACCTTATGATTCAGCAATTCAATTCTGGGTACACGCCCAAAACAAGTGAAAGCAGGGTCTTGCACACCCATGTCCACAGCAGCTTAATTCACAAAGCTGGAAGGTGAACGTGTCAGTTGACAAGTGAATGGATAAACAAATGTGGCATATATTATACAATGGGATATTATGTAGCCTCAAAAAGGAAGGAAATTCTGACATATGCTACAACATGGATGAATCTTGGAACCATTAGGGGAAATAAAATAAGCCAGTCACAAAGAGTACAGATGCTTCTACTTTCATGAGTCCTCAAATTCACAGAGACAGAAAGTAAAATGATGGTCATGAGGGACTGGGAGAAGGGGGAAATAGGGAATTGCTCAATGGGAATACAGAAATTTCTTTCTTTTTTTAATTTACAAAACAAAAAAGTTTTGGAGGCTGGCTATACAACAATGGGAATATACTTAACATTGCTGAACTATACACTTAAAAATGGTTAAGATGGTAGATCTTATGTAATGTGTATTTTACTACAATTAAAAATAAAATGTGCAGGGGGCTGGGGTTGTGGCTCAGTGGTAGAGTGCTTGCCTAGCATGCGTGAGGCACTGAGTTCAATTCTCAGCATCACATATAAATAAATAAAATAAAGGTCCATCGACAACTAAAAAAAAAAATTAAAATAAAATAAAATTTAGGCTGGACTGTAACTCAGTGGTAGAACACTTGCCTTGCACATGTAAGGCACTTGGTTCGGTCTTCAGCACTACATAAAAATAAATAAATAAAGCTTTTGTGTCCATCTAAACAAACAACTCAAAAAATATATTTAAAAAAAATAAAATAAAGGGCTAGATTTGTGGCTTAGTGGTAGAGCTGTTGCCTAGCATGTGTGAGGCACTGGGTTTGATTCTCAGGACCACATATAAATAAATGAATAAAATAAAGGACTATCAACAACTAAAAAATTTTTTTTTAAATAAAATAAAATTTTGCCAAGCATAGTGGCACATGCCTATATTCCCAGCAGCTCAGGAGGCTAAGGTAGGAGGATAGCAAGTTCAAAGCCAGCCTCAGTCACTTAGCAAGGCCCTAAGCAACTTAGCAAGACCCTGCCTCAAAATAAAAAATAAAAAAGGCTAGAGATGTGGCTCAGTGGTCAAGCACCCCTGGTACCAAATAAATAAATAAACAAATAAAATAAAATTTTAAAAACATTTTAGCAAGCGTCAGGGGTGTGTTCAGTGGTAGAGCACTTGCTTAGCATGCATGAGACCCTGGGTTCAAGATCCAGCAGTATGAAGCAAAAATAAAAACATTTTAGATAGCCACTGCAGTATGGTAAGCTCCACAGAGACAGCACCAGGGCACATGAGAGACAGACATGCACCAGGTAACTCTGTGCCTTGCTGAAGAAAAAAATCTAAACACGGGCAAAGAAGATCCTAACAGGCCCAGGGCAAAACATTCTTATATGCACTCTGTGTATTTGATAGGAGGAACAGAAGAAGCACCCAGATGCTTCAGTCAACTTCTCAGAGTGTTGTTCTAAGAAATGCTCAGAGATAGAAGACAATGTCTGCTAGAGAGAAAAGAAAATTTGAAGACATGGCAAAGGCTACAAGGACCATTATGAAAGATAAATGAAAACCTCCCTCCTTCCTCAAGGGAAAACAAAAAAGGTCAAAGATCCCAATGCACCCCAGAGGCCTCCTTCTGTCTTTTGTTTTGAGTATCACCCCAAAATCAAAGGAAAACATCCTAGCCTGGCCATAGCAATGTTTCAGAGAAACTGGGAGAGATGTGAAATTAACACTACTACAGATGACAACAGAGGAAAATATGAAAAAAAAATATTGCTGCCTATCAAGCTAAAGGAAAACCTGATGCAGCAAAAAACAGAGTTGTCAAGGCTGAAAAAAGCAAGAAAAAGGAAGAGGAGAGAGATGAAGAGGAAAGGAGGAGGAGGAAGATGATAAGTTGGTTCTAGTGCAGTTTTTTTCCTTGTCTACAAATCACTGAATTTCCCCTATACGCAACTCACTCCTTTTAAAGAAAAAAATGAAAATGTAAGGCTGGGTAAGATTTGTTTTTAAAGTGTTCAGGGTCTTTTTTGGTACAGTTAACACATTAACAAATATGCCTTTAGATACCCTTGTCCTTGTGGCATTTTTCTTTAACTTTTTTTGTAGTTGTAGATGAACACCATGCCTTTATTTTATTTGTTTATTTTTATGTGGTGCTGAGAATCGAACCCAGTGCCTCACACATGCTAGGCAAGCTCTGCCACTGAGCTACAGCCCCAGCCCTCCTTGTGGTATTTTTCAATAGCTACTAACCCTGCCTAGTACAGTGTGGGGGTTGTAGATTGGCAAGGAAATTTAAAGCAGGTTCTTGTCAGTGCACAGAACAAATTACATATGCAGAGAGTAGTTTTTTCATCTTCAATTGTCTCTAATGCAGCAAAACAATTGTTTTGTTAAATGAGTACTGCTCTGTAATTGCCAAAAAAAAGTTACAGCTGTTTTGTTGACATTCTGAATGTTTCTAAATACATTTTTAATTAAAAGAATGTTTTTAAAAATGAACTAAATAAAAGTTTTCTCAGTGGGTGAGGATTATCTGATTGGACACCATCTAAAGGGACCCCACTGCTCCTGTTTCCTGATGCTACTTGTCCCCAACATCTGTTCTTGCCTTCTTAAGATAGTAATATACTCTCTATTTAGACCTGGGCTCAAAGCTATCCACAATAAAGACCTCATTTTCTAGCCCCATTTGCAGTCAACGGTGGCCACGTGACTAAGTTCTGGCTAGTCTGTTCTGTAGCAGCTGCCAGGAACTGTGAGACATTAAATGTTTATCAAAAGCTGCTGAATTTTCTGATGTTTTTATTTTGCAGCATTAGATAACTAAAATATTCATTCATGTACATGGAGCTTCACAGTGTTTTTCATATCTACGACATTACTTAATAGTTTTCTTAAGATTAACCAACATTAGCTGAGTGCAATGGGGCACACCTGTAATCCTAGTGGCTCGGGAGGCTGAAGCAGGAAGATGACAAGTTCAAAGCCAGCCTCAGCAATTTAACAAGGCCCTACCTAAGTGACACCCTGTCTCAAAATAAAAAAGGTCTGGGGAGGTGGCACCCCTGGGTTCAATCCCTGGTATATTAAAAAAAAAGATTAACCAATATTAGGTATATACTTAAAAGAAACCACAGTATACTACAATTGAAAATGGAAAACCAGTATTCACAACATAAACAGAAGCTAGCCATAAAAAACATCAGAAACCTTTATCTGCTGAGGGCTGGAAGCCTGAGGATTGCTTTTTCATTAAAAAAAAAAAAAAAGAAGAAGAAGCTAATTGCATGCCTGTAATCCCAGCGTCTTGGGAAGCTGAGGCAGAAGGATCATAAATTCAAAGCCAACCTCAACAATTTGGCAAGGCCCTAAGCAACTCAGTGAGACCCTGCCTCTAAATAAAATATAAAAAGGGATGGGGATATTTCTCAATGGTTGAGCACCCCTGGGTTCAATCCCTGATATCAAAAAAAAAAAAAAAAAAAAGAGCCAGGTATAGTGGTGCACGCCTGTAATCCCAGCACTTGGGAGGCTGAGGCAGGAGGATCACAAGTTCAAAGCCAGCCTCAGCAACTTAACGAGGCCCTAAGCAACTCAGTGAGACCCTGTCTCTAAATAAAATACAAAAAAGGGCTGGGGATGTGGCTCAGTGGTGGAGTGCCCCTGGGTTCAATCCCTGGTACCAAAAAAAAGAAAAGAAAGAAAGAAATAGTGGGGCTGGGTGTAGCTCAGTGTCAGAGCACATGCACTACATGTATGGGCTCGGGGTTCAATCCCCAATGCCCCCCCTAAAAAGGGGGAAGAGTGATGAATGAGTACAATACTTCCTACAGAAGATGTGTTCGTAAACTCAAGCACATCCATAGGAGAGAATACTACACAGCTATTAAAACAGTCTGTGGCGGTACTCTATGAACTGATATGCTATAGTCAGGCACATATTACCTAAAAAATACAAGGTTCCCTAGAGAGTGTATCGTAATTGTGGTAGAACCCCAAAGGATAGCCATGTCTTAATCCCTGAAATCTGTCTTATCTTATAGGACAAAGATGTGATAAAATTAGGGATCTTTTTTTTTTAAATATATTTTTAGATGTTGATGGACTTTTATTTTATTTATTTATTTATATGTGGTGCTGAGAATCGAACCCAGTACTTCACGCATGCTAGGCAAGCACTCTACCACTGAGCCACAACCCCAGCCCAAAATTAGGGATCTTGAGATGGAGAAATGAACCTGGATTATCTGGTCTGGCCCTAAATACCATCACAAATATCGTTATCACAGGGAGGAGATGTTACCACAGGCAAGTGAGAAGGCAATGTCAACATGGAGGTAGAGACTGCAGAGATGGGGGCACAAGCCAAGGAATGCCTGTGGCCACTAGAAACTGGAAGAGGTAAGGAAAAGATTCTCTCCTACAGCTTCCATTCTTCTGTACATGTTGATTTTGGCCTGTAAAAATGATCAGGACTTTGGCCTCTAGAACTGGGAGAAAGTAATTTCTGCTGTCTAAATCCACCAAGTTTATTACAGCAGTCATAAGACATTAATACCATAATCAAGGGAGAAATAAGAATATATATTCAAATTTGCTGTATTTACATAAGAAACCATGGAAAGAAAGACAGAAGAATCTGTGATATGGGGTGTGGTGGCATACATCAGTCACTCAGGAGGCTGAGGCAGGAGAATCACAAGTTCAAGGATAGTTTCAGCAACTTAGCGAGACCCTTGGCAAGTTTGTGAGACCCTGTCTAAAAATAAAAAATGGGGGAAGAAAAGGACTGGGGATATAGTTCAGTGGTAAAGCACCCCTTGGTTCAATCCCCAGTATCAAGAAAGGAAAGAAAGGAGGGAGGGAGGTTACCTTCGGGGGGTGGGGGTGGATGGCATGGATAGAGAGAGAGGGGAGCAAGACTTCCTAGACAAAAGGCAGAGACATGGGGACAGCTGGGTGAAACAACTGAGAGAAGAGCTGTGGCTCCCAAAAAGCAGAACCCCAGGGCACATAGCCAGGGAGCCTGGATGCTACAGTCCCTTCAGCTTCTTCTGGAATCCAAATGTTCTCATCTGCGCCATTCTTCCTGGACACTGCATGAGACTGTGGCAGCACTTCAGTCCCCCCCCCCTCCCCAGCAGGAACTGGCAACTGACTACTCTAATATCCACTCTCTTCTTTTTCCAAAACTTCAACTTTAAGGCTGTAGCCTGTACTGCTAAGAGACTATTTCCCAGGCAAATCTGCAATAGGTGGGATCATGTGATTAAGTTCTGACCAATGAAGGCCTCCATGTTGTATGGGACATCTGGAATGGTGCCTTAAATGGAAAAGGGCTGCTCAAATGGAACAAGAGTGGCTCACAGGGCAAAAAACGAAAGTGAATCATCGTGGGAAGCCTCTCCCTAATTTGGTTTTGTTCTTATTCTCTTTTGTTCCACTTGATAGTAACATTTATAAGGAGCAATATTCATCTCTAAAAACCTACTGAAGGGCTGGGGATGTGGCTCTGTGGTGAAGTGTTTGCTTAGTATGTGTCAGTGTGTGATCCCCAGCACACATGCATGCAGCACACATGCACACACAAACACACAAAAGCAAGTGTTTGCCTTTTTGTTGACTGTTTTAGTTTCTCTGATTATCTTGTCTAGAGCATGGGGTGGCATATACTGCTACATCTTTTCTTCTTAAGTCAAGATTTCTGCAGGGTGCTTAAAAGTGTAGTTAATATGCTACATTTCCCAGCCTCTTTTTGTAGTTGGGGGTGATCAATGACAAAGAAGCCACCACTGGCTGGGGTTTTGAGGAAGGCCTTATAAAGGGAGATGACTCAGTTTAGTTTTTGCTCTTCCTCCTTTCTCTTTTCTTCCTTCCAGGAATGGTAGGGCATGAGGCTGGAGCATTGGCAGCCATTTTGGATAGAAGTTATATGCTAAGAATGAGAGAGCAAAGAGGACCCTCATCTCTGTGAGGACTCCTCATGACTGTGGAGCTGCCATCCCATGCAGGTCTTCCAACCTCCATATTTGTTTTATGTGAGAAACATGTTGTTCAAAACTTCTGCTGCCTTTCCCCACATGAAGATTATATATCTCAGCTTCATGGACAGGTGGCTTCCCATACTTTGGCCAAAAGAATGTGAGTGAAAGTGAGTGACATGGACCACTTCTAAATATAAAATTTACCAGGAGCCACTGGATGGTTATCTATACTTTCTCTTTTCCTCCTCCTACATGACCAGCAATATTCCAAGTAGGGACAGTTCCCTCTGAGTCTTCAAAGAAGATACTGTACAGCAGGCCCATAAATGACCCACAAAGGACATAGAATGAGCAAAGAATAAACCTTTGTTGTAGTAAGCTGTTGAGATGGGACATTTGTTACTGCAGCACAACAACCATGCCAATTCCTGTGGCCTTCATAATTCATTAAGCCACTAATATTTCAGGACTTTGTTACTGCCAGTCAGATGCAATTCCTAACTGATAGCCCCCATTAGAGATGACTGTCACTTGTTTCTAAAGGGCCTAAATCAGAGCTAATGACTATTCTCTTTGGCTGCCAGGCAGGTTCTCAAGTTTCCTGGTAGTCACTTCCTTCAAAATGATTCACCTTGTTCACCACCTGGCATCCATGCCCTCTCCTGGATCTCTTTAGGAAATGCTCCTTCATTAACTCTTAGCTAAATGGCTTCTGTGAGACGAACTCAGGGTGGGCCTTAAGGTGGATATGGACCAGAAGGTGTGAAGAACAGCCTGAAAGTCCCTAGTGGGGACCAATGAAGACATGAACTGGCTTTTATAGTAATCTGGCTGCTATGTAGAGTTGTCATTCTTATTCCCATTAATATTATTATTACATGTGAAGCACTTAGAACAGTGCCTGGCATATGGGGGGGTCACCCAAATTTGTTGTTATTGTTGTGTAAGGAAGGCCAGAGTGGAAACAGGAAGACTAGCAAGCAGCTACCTTAGTCTCTCATTAAGAGCAAAGATGATGGGCCATGTATGGTGGCACATCCCATAATCTCAGTGACATGGGAGGTTGAGGCAGGAGAATCACAAATTTGAGGCCAGCCTGAATAACATAGTGAGACCCTGTCTCAAAATAAAAACAAAAAGAGCTGGGCTGTAGCTCAGTACAATAGCATCCCTGGGCTCAATCCCCATTACCCCACACATAGACACCTCCAAAAAAAAGAAATGAAAGAAAGAAAAGGAAGGAAGGAAGGAAGAAAAAAAGGAAGAAAGAAAGAAAGAAAGAAAGAAAGAAAGAAAGAAAGAAAGAAAGAAAGAAAGAAAGAAAGGAATCCATGGATAACTTTCAGGTTGCATATGCAGTTCTTCAATGTTTGATCGATTCCCTCCCTTTGTCATGACAGGAACAAGATTAGTCAGTCATTGGATACAACATGGTCTTGCTTGCTTCTCCACAAGATATTTAAAACAATTGCTAAATAAATCAGTGGTGCCAGAGTGTCAAGCAAATCCGGATGACTTAAGTTTGAAGATGCCCCTGCTTTCCTCTACTCTGTACCAAAGTCCCTCAAAGGAGAGCGGGGACATAGACTGCTGGGTTTCCTGGAGACCCCATCTGAAATTCAATCATTAAATCCATCCAGCAAATATCTACTGAACACCCACTATGTGCCAGAAATCATTCTAGTGGCTGGAGACACAAAAGGAAACAAGGCAGACAAAATTCCCTGGCTTCACAGAGCTTACTGACATTCTAGTGGGGGAGACAATGAATAAATACCTAAAATATGTAATGTGTCAGATAATGATGTGTTAAGAGGGAAATTAAAGTAGGAAGCAGACAGAGAGAGTTATGCCTGTTGGAAGACAGTCACAATTTTACATAGGGTAGTGGTCATAAAGGCAAGAACTTTTCAGAGGGAGTGACTGGCATAGGCAAAGGCCCTGCAGCAGCAATGTGCCTGGAGTGCTAAATGAACCTGCTGTAGGCCAGTGTCACTGCAGTAGAGTAAGGGGCAGGAGGGAGATGAGATTATACAGGTAGTGGGGAACCAGCTCTTGTAGGATTTCGTAGGCCTGCGTTTTTACTATTTCAGACTTCATCTTGTTTTTTATAGTAAGGTGTGAGCCAGGGGAGGGATCAGAGTAGAGGAGGGCCCTAAACTGATTTAGGTCAAGGATCCCTCTGGTTGTATATGGGAAACAGACTTGGCAAGGGGCAGGGGTGGGAGTAGGGAGACCAGTGAAGAGACTATTAATACAGTCTAGTTGAAGGAGGAAATTGGACAAGATCGAATTCTGGATAGATTCCTAAAGGGAGAGCCAACAGCATATGCAATGGACAGGATGAGGAATATGTTCCAGCCCACTTTGGCTAAGATCACCAGAGACAAACCTGTACTCATTTACCATAGCAAAGAGGCAGTCTGCACACCAAAGATACCTTGCCAAACAAAGGAAAACAACATATATGGATTTGGGTGAAATACAAATAGATAGGTTCAAAGCAAATCAGAAGTGTGTGTAAAGGGATCAATATTAGGCTGGATTGCAAAGTGGGACCAGGGTCCTCTCTCCTTGGAAGCACTAAAACTTAGAAAGCTGTGGAATACTGAGTCTGGAAATCCCTTATCTGAAGCTTTGAACATGGACTACATTTTGAGACTGTTAATTCCCTTTTTTTTTTCCTCCCGGAGCTGGGAGTCCAAGCCAGGGCCCTGAGCTACCTCTCTAGCTCTCCAGGCTATTTTTCTGTGTAGAGGTGACTGAGCTCCTCTAGAGTTGGCTAGTAACATAGAAAAACTGAAAGGTTTGGGGAGACAACATAAGCAGCTCAATTTCAGATGTTCTGAGATGCCTCTAATAAGTGGAGGAGAGTGGACATTTCAAGTTACAGAACCTAACCTCTCCTTACATCACCGTTTCCCTCTTCTCTGGTTCAGTTCATTACCTACACCTACCTCTGATCCTCTCGTTTCACCCATTTTCACCTTCCTACAACCCTGCTACAGGACCAGGTGCCAAAAACAGCTGCAGTTCCCCTTGGGCCCCGCCCCTCCCGTGGCCCCGCCCCCCAAGCCCCGCCCCGCGCTTGCGCTCACTTGTAGAAGCTCACAGGGCGGTTGTCTGATCCCAGTTGACCCGCAGTGTTAGAGCAGTTCGGAGCCCTGCAGTACTTGGGCATGGCTGTCCAACCCGGTTGCTTTTTGCTCGGTCAGAGGCCGTACTTTAGTCCTCGCTGGGCGCCGCCAATTCCCGCCCCTCCCAAGCACGCGCCTCCTGCCTCACGTGATGTCTCCGTGTCATGTGATAGGGGAGTGCTGAGGCTACTGGCGTACCAAATGTCCCTCCGCTACCACAGCTACACCCTGCTCACGTGGTTGGTGAAAACGCGAGTAGAGCTACGAAAAACCGGTTCTACACCATCCTAAGCTTCATCACCTGTTAAAAAGTGGCGTCACAGCGTTTCTGAGCCTGCGCCAACCGAGGCCACTAGCCTTGCAGACTTTTTCGGCTCCACCCTAAACCAACATCCGGGCCACAGCCCTGACAGTCACCCCGGTGGCAGTAAAAAGCAAGGGAGGGCACTATGGCCTTACCCTAGTAAAAGTTAAACCCTGTACATTTCAGCGAGTGAGAAAAACGCAAACTTAAGAAGCTCCACAAAGTTTGATCAAGAATCAAGTATGTTGGCTGTGGCTCCGCCTGGCCTGGTACTCCGCTCCGCCTCCTAGCTCCCATTGGTCATGATTGCGGTCTAGCAGCCCGGAGATTGGCCAGACGGGTGGCCCGCGACGTCCAATGAGCAGCGCCGCCGGCTTTCCCGCGGCTATTCGCTATTCGAGTGGGTCGTGGCAGTTAAAGAGCATAACGGTCGCTGGCCTCCGACGCGACGATGGCAGCCGTAGGGCCCGGAGGCTACACGCGGAACGATGCAGTCGAGAAGCTGCCATCTATTATGGGGGGAATTCCAGCGCGGAGAACCCAGTCCTCCCCGCCCCCTGCCCCACCGCTCTGCCTCCGGCGACGGACTCGACTCTTAGCGGCGCCCGAAGACACCGTACAGAACCGGGTGAGAAGCTGCTCCCCCTGCCCACTCCAATTCCAGGCTTGTTTGGGCCGCACCTGGTCCAGCCCTAAGCTCTTTGGCCCCACCCATCAGTTCCCGCCTATTGGTCCCCTCGGGTTGCCCCCCCAGCCCCGCCTCGTCACGGAAGCCCCGCCCCCTCTGAGTCTAATGCTCCTCTCTCTTCCCACCTCCTCCTCTCTTGGGTACTGCCCTTCAGTCCTGGCTCCACCCTCGGTTGTGGTGTATTTTGGGGGTTTCTTCGGTTTTCAACCCCTGGGAAACCATTTTGCTTCTACAAATCACTACCCAGTTCCACCTTCCTGGATAAGCCCCATTCAATCACCTTTAGACGTTTCTTGTCCCCCCTGGATCTTTAAAACCCCCACCTGCATACAGTCACCTGTTCCAACTTGCTCGGTTCTGCTCTACTTTCTCTCCCACCCTGCCTTCTGCTTCCTTTTCCCTCACTGAGGTGGGATTCTTATTCTTTATTGCTCCTCAAAACTATGGAGATGACGTGAATTTGTGCCAGCCACGCTTCTTGGGTAGGAGGGCGTACAAAACAGTTCCCTAAATCTGAAGACACAGAAACATAGAAAGGAATTATTGTGGAGTAGGTAGAAGGAAATTCCCTTAGCACACCAGCAATTTAAAAAAAAAAAAAAAAAAGAGTTCAACTTTTTAGGCACAAAGTTTTTTTTTTTTTTTTTTAATGGATTTAACAACCATATGACAGTGTTGAAGGGAGATGAAATTGTGACTGTGAACTTTTTGGCACAGAGTCCAGATAAAAGGTGGATATAGGGGCTGGGGATGTGACTCAGTGATAGAGCGCTTGCCTTAGCATGTGTGAGGCACTGGGTTGGACTCTCAGCACCACATAAAAGTGAATAATGAAATAAAAAATATTGTGCCTACCTACAACTAAAAAAAAAAAATTTTTTTTTTCCCAAGGTGAATGTATGGCAGCTGCTGGTGGATATTGTTCTTGCTTGGTGGGTTTCTGCTGCCTGCTCCTTGCTGCAGGGCTCTGAGCCAAGTAGCCCTTGCCTACCTTTCTGGCTCTGCCTCCTCTGGCCTCCCTCTCCCCAAGGTCCTATCTTACTGCCTGCTTTCTGTTTTCCTGGAGCTCCAAGTTCCTTTTCACCTTCCAGCCCTTGGAGGATGAATCTCCTGCCTGGGCTTTTTGCTACAGTCTGTCTGCTTGGCTTCTCATTCTCTCAGTCTCATCCTTGAGTATTCCTACTCAGAACTTCTCAAATCTCAGTCTAAAGCAGATACCTGCCTTGATCTCTTATTCAGTGCCTTGTACTTCATGGCCCTTATCATACATGTTTATGGTAGTGTTTTGTGAGCTCTTAAACTATGTATGTAGGAGAAAACAAATACAAAGAGGCAGTATAGCAAGGTAGTTAAGTGCACAGCCTCTAGACTCAGACTGCCTGATCTTGAACATTAATTCTGTTCTTAGCAAGTTTAGAACTTTTTTTGTTTTCCCTATCTGTAAAATGAGAAATCCCTCATAGGGTATTTGTAAGGATTATATGAATTCACATTCCTTAAGCATTTAGAACAACAGCTGGCACATTTGCAAATACTCTGTTAGTGTTAAATAATGCTGTTTTTACTATATCTTGGGGTGTGTCATTTATTTATTTTTCTTCTTTTGCAGACACATAAAACATTAGCTGGGCACCATGGCACACATCTGTAATCCCAGCAACTCAGGAGGCCAAGGCAAGAGGATCACAAGTTCAAGGCCAACCTGAGCAACTTAGTGAGTCCCTATCTCAAAATAAAAAGGGCTGGGGCTGTAGCTCAGTGGTAGAGTACCCCTGGGTTCAATCCCCAGTACCAAAAAACAAAACTAAACGAACAAAAAAACAGCATAAGTGTCATGGCTGTGTTAGAATCCTGGCACTGCTTCTTTCTGGATAGGTAACCCCTCTGGGCCCCTGTTTTATCTATAAGATGGGAATAATAATAATAATAATTATATCATAGAGTTATTATGAGTATCAAATGAGTTAATACAGTTTATAGGGATTGGAATAGCACCTGGCTACTGGGAAATGCCCAATAAAAGTTAGCAACTCTATTTCTGTTTGCTTTTCAATTCTGAGGCCAGTGATTTGCTTAAGGGTCATTGCCTGTATAATAAGAAAAAAAGTCTATTAAAATATGAAAGTACTATACCATATAAATGGCTCAGTCAGTCATGATTGGGTCTGACCCATTTAACTTAGCTTTGAGAATTTAAAAATTATTTTTAATGTATATATATTTATTTATTTAATGTTGTACTGGGGATTGAACCCAGGAGCCCTCTACCACTGAGCTATATCCCCAGCCCTTTTATTTATTTATTTTTTAAATTTTGAGACAGGGTTTCACTAAGTTGTCAAGGCTGACCTCAAACTTGTGATCCTCCTGCCTCATCCTCCCAAGTAACTGCAATTACAAGCATGTAATTTCGAGGTTTTTTTTTTTTTTTTTTTTTTTAATGTGACTATCCTCTTTTTTCTTTGCTTATTGAAACTTTTAGAACCTCTAGACTGAATTTTTATCTTTAGTACTGAGGATCAAACTCAGGGGTTCTCTACTACTGAACTTTATCTTCAGTACTTTTTGAGACAGGGTCTAAGTTGTTCAGGCTGTCTTTGAACTTATGATCCTCCTTCCTCAGCCTCAACTTCCCAAATCCCTAGGATAACAGGTGTACTCTGCCACACAAGACTAGACTTTGATGAGGGAACATTGTCTCTTTGCTCAGTGCTATTTCCCCTACAAGGCCCAAAATTTTGGCTTTGGCTATCTAGGTTTGTATCCCAACCTTGCCACGCCCCAGGTGCAGAATCTTGGGCCTCAGTGTGGTTGGCTATAATTAAGAGTTGTCGTAATGCCTTCTTCCCTGGTTTGTTTTGAGGATTCAGGTCTTACATCCTGATGACAAATACCTGCTATCCAAGTTACCCAGGAGGCTGAGACAGGAGGATCTCAAGTTTGATGCCAACCTGGGCAACATAGTGAAATGCCATTTCAAAATAGAAAAAGTACTTAGAAATTTACACAAAGGTCATCTTCTTACTATGGCATTCTCCTCCCCTCTCTCCCTACATTCCCAGTCTCCTTCCCTGCTTTGTTTTTCTCTATTGCTTCTATCGTCACCTAACATCTATTTTGCACATATGTTCTATTCCTTTTCTATGTCCTCCATCCACATCACCACCAGACTATGAACTCCAAAAAGATAGGGATTTTTGTCTGTCTTCCCCACCACTCTGTGCCCTTCACCTAGCACTGTGTTTTTGTCAAAAGAGTATTAAAAAGAACAAGTGGTTGTTGCTGGTGGGTGGGATAAGTTTAGAAACTCAGTGAATGTTTGTTGAATATAGCAGGAACTATGTGGGTAGCCAAGGCAGCTGTACCACGTGGGACCTGCTGGGGCAGGCGCTTCTGACTTGGATCTTTTCTTTGCAGGTGTCTCTTGAGAAGGTGCTTGGCATCACAGCCCAGAATAGCAGTGGTCTAACCTGTGACCCTGGTACAGGCCATGTGGCCTACCTAGCAGGGTAAGCACATGATGAGCCTTGGCATCTAATCATTGCAAGGGAATTTGGAAATTCACCGGTGAAGTCATTGGCGAATTTCTCTGGAGCTTAGATTTCCTATTTGTAGAATGTGGATGCTGCTGCTTTCCTCTAGGAGATGTGGAGAGGATTCCATGGACCCATCTGGGTCTAGAACAGTACTCAGCATATAGTGGGCACTATAAAAGCCTTAATCATGACTACAAGTGGGAGATGGCAGTAGTTCTGAGAAATTCATGTGGTTAAAACCAAAATGTGGCTTTAACCCCATGTTTGCACTCTCATATGTATGCACTTGTACGACTTCTGTTTCTACCTCTATAAAACTGAACAATGATACCCTCCACTTGAGTGGTTGAGAGGACTGAGGATCAGACAGCTGTGTATCCCATAAATACTGATCTAACCTGGTGCTATTCTAGGCACCAAAGGGACCACCCCTGAAAGGTAGAGCAGAGAAGGTCTAAGCTAATTCCTGATGAACAGTTTCTACTGTTGAATTTTGGGGAAGAAGTTCAGGATAGAGGACAAGAATGGGCTTTTAAATCTAATGGAGATGACTTCAAGCCCTGTTCTGTTCCCGATCTGTTGAGTGGGTAAAGTTTCCTTATCTATGAAATGGGTCTAAGGAGTCGTGACCTTACCTGTTAGTTTGGAGGATTTCAAAAGATTATAGACACAAAGTCTTTATTAGCTTAGGACCTGACAGAGTAGTTCCCATGGAGGCAGTGTTGGTTTCTGTTTAAGAATTTATGAATAATGTTAAGTGCCCTAGAATTCTCAGCATTAAGGTCTGGAGAGGGGTTGGGGTTGTGGCTCAGTGGTAGAGCACTTACCAAGCATTTGTGAGGCCCTGGGTTTGATCCTCAGCACCACATTAAATAAATAAATAAATAAACAAACAAAGGTATTGTGTCCATCAAAAAAAAAAGAAAAAATCTAGAGAAAATCAGAAAGAGTCCTCTGTTCAGAGGAGCCTTTTTGACATGTTTTTTTCTGTTGGGATAGAATCATACTGGATCCCAGTGCCCCCCCCCACACACACACCATTTTAATAGACACATTTTCCTCTTTCTCCATAGCTGTGTGGTGGTGATTTTGAACCCCAAGGAGAACAAGCAGCAGCACATCTTTAATACTGCCAGGTAGGCTGGGACCTGGGCAGGGGTTGTAGGGGAACTAGGTTCTTGGCACCTGTCCCCCACAGAGCCTGAAGTGCTCATGGGCAGGTGACTCACTCATTCTCTCAATCATTGGTTCAGCTTCATTCACCAAGTGTCCACTCTATGCTAGGTACTGTTCCAGGTGCTGGTGGAAGCAGTGAACAAAAGTGATGAGAATCTCCGCTTTCTAGAACTGACAGCCCAGTACAGGAGAGACTGTAAACCTGTTGGTCCATTACTAACTGATCTTGATCAGTGCTATGGAGGAAGTGATGAAGGATGTGTTAGGGCAGTGAACAGGAGAAGTCCATTTCTGAAGACTCGGGGAAGGCCTTCCAAGTCTGAGACTTGAAGGAAGTGAAAGAGTGCTCATAACAACAAAGGGAAAACACAGGCAGGAGGGACAAGCAGCATGGACTCCGCAGTGGTGAAAATCTGGTAGTGAGAGAAGCAGCCATAGACCCTAGTGCTGAGAGTAGGGGAGCAGGTGGGGTGGGGATGAGAATGGAATAGACAGAAGCCACATCACATGGACCTCATTGGCCTTGGAGAGGGGATGAATGGCATACTGAGGCCAAAGAGAAGTCACTAGAGGGAGTTTTTTGAGGCCAGGGAAATGCTTTCCCCCACCATCCCAGCCCTCTGCATTCCCTGTCTTCCTTCTGTGCTTTTCTTTTGTCTACAAAATTTACACTTTTCTGATAATGCTGTCTCATTACCTCATTTCTGTCTTTCTTCCTTCCACAATGTGAGTTTTCTGAGAACAGGGACATTCAGTTCATTTTTGTGTCCCTAGCACCAGGATAGTGGCTGGCACATTTATGGCACTTTCCTTGATGAATGGTAAATGTGATTTGGGTTTTAGAAAGATCCTGCTGTGAGTTTATTAGGGAAGGCCTTTGGCCCTGAGTGGGTTCAGATTGGGGTACCCTTTGCTTTGGGGCTAATTGATCATTGTGCCTTCCTGGAGATATGGTCCCAAAAGGTTATAACCTTTGGGAAGCAGGCACCCCACATCACTCCTTGGTATCACTCAAGCTCAGCTTCTTTGATTCCCCCAACTGACCCTGCCCAGTTCTCCAGGTGGACAAAGGAGTTGTGGGTTTTCTCCTTTTGTGTTCCCTAAGGTATGGTCCTTAAGCTATGGCAGGTCCTATTCCATGGCAGAGATGGATTCCTTCTTGGAAGTGTCTCCTATCTCCTAACTATGGGATCTGTTATGGGTGATGAGGACAGAACTGGCTAAAATGTTTGTTCACTGTGTGATCTTAGGTGAGACACTTCTTTTTGAGCTTTCACCTCCTCTACAAGTATAATAGCTGCCTCCGTTTGTCAGAGCATCCTTAAGAAAATAATCACAAACCAGATGCCCACAGACTTGCCCAACAGTGTTTTAAAGATTGGAATTAGTCAACAACACTTAAAGTTTTTTATATAAAAATAAATATCCAGCCAAGCGTGGTGGCACACGCCTATAATCCCAGCAGCTCGAGAGGCTGAGGCAGGAAGATCATGAGTTCAAAGCCAGCCTCAGCAAGGGCAAGGTGCTAAGCAACTCAGTGAGACACTTCTCTAAATAAAATACAAAAATAGGACTGGGGATGTGACTCAGTGGCCGAGTGCCCCTAGTTCAATCCCCGATTCAAAATAAATAAATAAATATCCCTCTCATTTTGGAAAAATGAGAAATTCTGGCATCAGACCCATGTTCCCCTGTAGCAGTGGTGGGCTGGATCGTAATGACATTTGTTAGACCCATCTTGACAAGTTTCTCTCATCTATGTTCCCTGTAGGTGACTAACCTGAAGTGGAAGGCATGAATGTGCCCACTCTTAGCCTACAGTGGGTCTATCTTGGAAGTGGTGTGGCCAGTGAAGGATTTTTTTCCTCTGACTGCATATCAGAGTCACCTGATCCCTGGACCTCATCCCCAGAGAAATCTGAATTCACTGGTTGGATGAGAACTGGGCATTGGCAATATTTAAACTTTATATTGAAATAAGTAAGTAGGTCCAGACTTATAAGAATAGTACAAAGAGTACCTCTCATTCTTTATCAATACACTTATTATCTTTTTCTAAAGTATTTGAGAGTAAGTTGCAACATGATGCCTCTCTTTATATACCTCTGTGTATTCCCTGCAAAACAATTATGACATAATCCTTCAAAACCACAAAAAATCCAGCAAAATCAGGAAATTAAAATTGGTACATCACTACCATCTACTTCTCATATGACTCCAAGTTTCACCACTTGTTCCAAGCTGTCCTTCATAGCCAAAGGATTCTGTAGAATTACATATTTAGTTGTCCCTTCAGTTTCCTTCAGCCTGAAGTGTCTCTTCCATCTTTTCTTGATTTTCATCACCTTGATATTTTTGAGGATCACAGTTTAGATATTTTGTAGAATATCTCAACATTTGGATTTGTCCAGTGTTTCCTCATAAGTAGATTCAGGTCTTGCATCTTTGGCAGGAACACCACAGGAGAGCTGTGTACTTGGAGCATCCTCGCAGAAAGGCCCCCATTGACTGGTGGTGTTCACATGGAGCTCTAGGTTAAGGTGGTGTCTGCCAGACTTCCCCACTGCAAAGCCTCTCTTTTTCCCCTTTGTGATTAGCAATTATCTTCGAGGAATCTTCTATGAGAGTGGGCATATATTTTCCTGTTTCTCACCACACTTCTACTTAACTAATCTTAGTATGATTTGGCCATTTTTCAAAAACTCCCCTGAGAATTCTGATGTGCAGCCAGGACTAAGAATCACTGACCAAGCCGGGCGTGGTGGCACATGCCTGTAATCCCAGCACTTGGGAGGCTGAGGCAGGAGGATCGTGAGTTCAAAGCCAGCCTCAGCAACTTAGCATGGCCCTAAGCAACTCAGTGAGACCCTGTCTCTAAATAAAATATAAAATAGGGCTGGGGATGTGACTCAGTGGTGGAGTGCCCTGGGTTCAATCCCCAGTACCAAAAAAAAAAAAAAAAGAATCACTGATGTAGAGATCAAAACATTGCCCTGTCTGATTGAATGACTGTGGGCAGAGGACTTCCCTGTGTTGAGGTCTTATTTGCAAAAATTGACTAATGAGAGTCCAGGCTCCATGAAGCATGCTCAAGGACTCTGCAGTGATGCCTATACAGAGTTTGCCAGAGGGTCAGGCACAGGGTCAGGGCATGCAGCAGGTTAGAGATGGCTACAGACACCAGAAACTCCCCTGACATGCATGGCTTAAAACACAAGGACATTTTCTTTCTGCACATAATTCTGAAAGTGGGCTGGCTGTTGTTTCTGTGAGCATCAGGGACCCCACTCCTTCTGTTTTTCTGTTGTATCACACTTCTTACGAGGCTTCTGTTCCTAAAGTCACCTCATGGCCTGCAAGGGAGATCTGACTGTCATGTCCTTATTTCTGGAGGGGAGCCAGTGGTGATCAGGGCAAAGGGTTCGCTTTGAGAAGCCTTTCTGGAAGTTGCACATAGCATACCAATTTCCTTCTCATTGACCAGACTGTCATGTAGCTATCCTTGAGTAGCTTCAAGAGAGGTGAGGAAATGCACTGTAGTCAGGAACATTGATATCCCAATTAAAATTGGGGCTATGTCAGTGAGGAAGGAGGAGCAAGGGAGCATTGGATAAACAGCTACCCTGTCTGCTGCTATAAGGAGTGATGAGAAGTCACCTGAGGGTGGACTCAAAAATGATAAATGTTATATGAGGTTGTCAAAGACTAACAGAACACTTGATGTGGTGCCCACCTGTAATCCCACCTACTGAGAGTCTGAGGCAGGAGGATTGCTTGAGTCCATGAGTTCAAATACAGGCACTTAGTTATCTGTATGCTGATTTACTGACTAATTGAGGGAGACAGTTACCAGACTATAAGGAACAAAGGTGAAACAAGATTAAAAGAGAGGAGAAGGAAAAAAATGATACAATGTGGGAACAGTAAATCTTGCTACCACAAAGGGTACTGCTATTCTGGTCACTCAGTTCTTGGGCAGACTAGCTAAGAGTATCAGAGAGAAACATGTCAGCTCTTTATGGGTTTTCCAGAACATCTTGAGCTTTTAGCAATGGAACACATGCTATAGGCTGTCTTGGTGTGATGGCTGCCACTGTCCTCCCATCACCACTCCTTTAGTTAGGCCAGGTCTGTGCCATTTCCTGCATCTGAGTTTCTCAATGTTACAGGATGGGTGAGGTCTTGGGCATCCCACCCCTGTGTAAGGAGAAGAAAGCAGGGTGCCTGAACAGTGTCCATCCTACTTGGGTTGGGTGTTCAGAGAGGAAGAAGCCTTGTTTTCACCCCCATTTCTCTGAGTGCTGTGCTGTCCACTCAGCAGCTCTGGTGTGTGGGAGCTGCTCACACTCACCTCTCCTGGCCTCTTTCTAGACTTGAGAGCCAGGAGTGGGCAGGGTGCTAAATGTGCAACCACCTCAGTGGAACCAGTGATCAATTCCTTTCCTTGTCCCCAGGAAGTCTCTGAGTGCTGTGGCCTTCTCCCCTGATGGGAAGTTCATAGTGACGGGGGAGGTGAGTCATGATCATAACTGAGCACGTGGAGAGGGTCTTGGGGCCATTGCTTGTGCTCCTAGGAGGCCTGGGAGTCCCTGGAATGGGACCCTCCTGGTCCAGAAAAGCCCAGTGGCATATGGGGGAGGGAGGTAGCTTTTGGGCACAACCTATGGTCAAGCCAACCTCAGTCCTAACAGTCCCTCTAGCCCTTCCTGGTACAGAGACCAGGAGCAGTAATGACCTCACATTCCCCAGAACGGGCACAGGCCAGCAGTGCGGATCTGGGATGTGGAGGAGAAAAGTCAGTTGGCGGAGATGTTGGGCCACAAGTATGGTGTGGCGTGCGTTGCCTTCTCACCCAATATGAAGCACATCGTGTCAATGGGCTATCAGCATGACATGGTCCTCAACGTCTGGGATTGGAAGGTAAGAGCTGACCAATGGGTATATGGGTGAGCAGCCAGTTGCCAGACCATCCTGAGTCTCAGACTTTGGAGGAAATGAATGAGATAACTTGGTAAAGTGCTCATTTAGCCAGCAAATATTAATTAAGTACCTACTACCTCCTGTCTTTCTGTTCTGCAGCCCTTATTGTGTTTCTGGGATCACTTTATGTCCCAAAATGAAGGTCCAGTTGTCACATCCTTATTTTAGGAGGAGAGCAGGATATCCTTTTTGCAGGGTTCATGACAAGGTCTCAACTAGTGGAATTATCAGAATTATTTTCAGAATTATTTTTATATTGATCAGCTCTTACCTCGAACAGGTAATCTCTGCAGGTGTTACCTCACTTCTGAAATGCCTGTAATAGTGCCTGCTTTGTTGCATTGTGAGACTTCATAGAGTTGCCACACACTGGAAGGCTGGGCTTTAGGATAACTGGGGAAGGGCTTGATGTCAGCAAAAGTGGTTACCAAGACCTGGCTGTGCCCATGACCTCCTGTCTGACCTTGAACACATGACATTCCCCCACCAACCAACAGCCTGGCAGAGTGAAGGAGACCTGCCTCCCTCATAGGAGGCACTTTGAGAAGATTGCATAAGTTATCCTATAGAGGGTTCAGGGAAGGGCCCAGAGCGAAGCCCCATCTGTGATAACCAGAGGGTGTGTTGTCTTTACCCCCAGCTGTGACTTCCCTAACGTGTGAGCTGCAGAGCTTGGACCCTTGGGGAGAGCTCTGGAACTTGCTGTCTTCTGGGGACCTTTCCAAGTCTCAGTCTCTTCTCTTGGTTACTAGAAATGACAAGAGTCACACATAGGTTTCCCCAGAGAGCACCTTACTTCAGGGTCCAAGGAAAATAGACTTACAGCAGGGAAACCTAGGGCTAAGGGCCAGGACACAAAGAATTCCCATGGATCCCATGGGATTCTCCCTGCACTGTTTTTTTTTTTTCCCCAGAAAGACATTGTGGTGGCCTCCAACAAGGTATCATGCAGGGTCATTGCCCTCTCCTTCTCTGAGGACAGCAGCTACTTTGTCACTGTAGGGAACCGACATGTGAGATTCTGGTTCTTGGAAGTCTCTACTGAAGCAAAGGTGAGTTTCTATCTTTGCCACCTCAGTCAGGTCCTAGCAGAGTCACCATCAGCAGCATGAGGCTCTGATTTCTTTAAGAGATTTGGGGGGCAGTGATCTCAGAGGTTGTCAAGCCTCTCAGAGTTCCAGGTGCTGAATGGCAGGCCCTGCAGGTACCCCACAATCCTGAGGCCAGATCTCATTCTTGGACCGGTGCTTTTCTACCCTTCTGCCCAGAAGTGTGGTTCTGTTTTTCTTTCCTTCTTCACTTCAAGGAATTTCTTAGAGTCCTCTTGTTTAACTGTATTGATAAGGGACCCATATGGCCCTGTCAGGGACTAGACCATGTACACAGCATCTCACTGTGCTCTGCTATGCTTCCAGGTAACAGGCACAGTGCCCCTGGTGGGACGTTCAGGCATCTTGGGTGAGCTGCACAACAACATCTTCTGTGGTGTGGCCTGTGGTCGGGGCCAGATGGCAGGCAATACCTTCTGTGTATCCTACTCGGGCCTTCTCTGCCAGTTCAACGAGAAGAGGGTGCTGGAGAAATGGATCAACCTGAAGGTACCCTGACCCCTCTCTGCCAGCAGTGGGGAAACTGTTCTTTTCCCATATGATGTGTCTCTAGGAATGCTTAGCATCATCCCTGCTGCTGGTTGACCACCTAATTTCTGGATATGTGGCTTCCCCTCTCTGAGCCTCAGTTTCCTCATCTGTAAAATGGGAATTCTGCTGTCTTCTTCACAGTTGATAGGGAAGTCACATGAGATAATGTGTGTGAGGCACTTGCCTGAAACAGGTCTCAATTGTTTTAATTTTCAGTTGTAGATGAACACAATACTTTTATTTTTTTATTTTTATGTGGTGCTGAGGATAAAACCCAGGGCCTCACACATGCTAGGCAAGTGCTTTACCACTGAGCTACAACCCCAGCCATTGACTTAATTATTTTTCAGTCAAAAAACGACCATACAAAATATGGGCTGGGGTTGTGGCTCAGTGATAGAGTGCTCGCCTTGCACGTTTAGCACATGTGAGGCCCTCGGTTCAATCCTCAGCACCACATAAAAATAAAATGAAGGTATTGTGTCCACCTTCAACTAATATATATATATATATATATATATATACACACACACATATATATATATACACATACATATATACATATATACACACACATATATATATACATATATATTTATAAAAAACTATACATAATACATAAAATTGTAAAGGACAGTTAATCAATAAATTGAAGAATTTCTTTTCTTTGATATCTGAAGGTTTGAGTCCAAGCTATCTTCACACTCCAAGCTCAGTTGCCCATTTGGCTGTTTGAAGGAACAACTTAGTTTCTTCTTCTCCTTGCCTGCTCTTGTGACTCACTTCTAGTTTAGGGTTAATAGCATTTGGAAGAATTCTAGGCTTCATCTGTCTTAAGTAACAAAACAGCATTTTGGGGCTTTTTTTTCCCCCATTTCAGTCCTTGGTAAAACATAACCAGATTTCAAGCCAAAAAAAAATCATCTGGTTTTGTTAGGGGGGAGTGGTTTTGGGGGGGTTGTTTGTTTGTTTTTGTCACTGGGAATTGAACCCAAGTGCACTTAACCACTGAGCCTCATTCCCAGCCCTTTTTATTTTTTGAGACAGGGTCTTGCTAAGTTGCTTGGGGCCTTGCTAAATTGCTAAGGCTGGCCTCAAGCTTGTGATCCTCTTGCTTCAGCCTCCCAAATTGCTGGGATTACAGGCATGTGCCACCACTCCTGACTCTTAAGTCAAAATTTTCTGACAGAGTTTAGTGCCTGAACCCCAAATAACTCATGAAGTCCCTCTTGATAGAGAAAAGCTTCTTGAACCTATGTCTAGAGGTCTGGCACTTCCTGCCCCTTCTATCCACATGTCCTGACAGTCCTTCCTATATACTATAAGTTTTTTTCTGGACTACTTTGGAATATTAATCTTCATGAAAATGTTTTTAAGTAATTGGGAATAAAATTTAAGTCTAAATTTCAACCTGGTTACTGCAGGTGGCCTATCCAAAGTTGCAATCTGCTAAAGAGATACTTTTCACATATAGCTAAGTTCTTCTGTAGACAGCAGTGACAGCTCTGTCCCAACTTGTGCCTCTGTCCACCTGCTGGTACATATCCTTCAATAGCAACTGTATACTATATCCTGATTTCAAAAATCTTAAAATGAGCCGGGCGTGGTGGCGCACACCTGTAATCCAAGCGACTTGGGAGGCTGAGGCAGGAGGATGGCGAGTTCAAAGCCAGCCTCAGCAACTTAGCGAGGCCCTAAGCAACTCAGTGAGACCCTGTCTCTAAATAAAATACAAAATAGGGCTGGGATGTGGCTCAGTGGCCGAGTGTCCCTGAGTTCAATCCCTGGTTCAAAAAAAAACCTTAAAATGTACCCGTATGGGTTCTTAGATTCAAGGAATTATAAGTCTTCTCCTGAGGCCCATGACTACTTTGTCAGTCCCTGTGTCCCTGGGCCAGAATACACAGTGCACTAGTTCTAATCAGGTCCACCTGCTCTGTCCCCAAAGGTCTCCATGTCTTCTTGCCTCTGTGTCAGTGAGGAGCTCATCTTCTGCGGCTGCACAGATGGGATAGTTCGCATCTTCCAAGCCCACAACCTGCACTACCTCACCAACCTGCCTAAGCCACACTACCTTGGGGTAGATGTAGCACAAGGTCTGGAGCCCAGGTACTGTCCAGCAGGGGGAGATGGAGGGGCCCATCCAGAGCCTGTTGCAAGCATCCATCAGCACTTCCATATCTGTCTGCCCAGATGTCCATCCTACAAATACTGGTTATTACTCTTAGTCCTGGGCATTACTGCACTGAATAGAGCAGAAAAATTCTGCCTCTGGAGAGAGAAGGGAAGCTGGGTTGGGGAAGAAACAAAAGAGTAAACAAAGTAACTTCAGGTAGTGGTTAAGTGCTATGAAAAAGAAAAAACAAGGGCAGGCACAAATATAAGGGAATGTATTTGTCCATGTTGCTAATATTTATTAAGCAGCCATTTAATAAATAACATTAAGTTATTAAGTGCAATCCCTAGGCTGGAAGCAGGAAAATGAGACAGCAAAATCTCTGCCACCATGAAGCCTACAGTGTAGTGAGGGAGCTCTGTGATAAACAAGTACTCAGACAAGACAATGTCATATAATCACAGTGCTCTGGTGAAAGAAAGCAGGGACTTGAGAAAGAGAGTGCCCGGAGGGGCAGAGCTGCGTCGCTTGGGTATCTGGCAAGGAGGATCCAGCTGTGTGGAGAGCTGGGTCCAAATAACAAATGTAAAGGACTAAAGGGAACAACACACTGGGCATGACTTGGTGTAGGAATAAGGAGAGTACTGGAGCCTAGTGTGCTGGGGCAGGTGGTAAGAAATAAGGTTGAGCTTTGGGAGAGGCCAGTGGGAGGAGTCTATTCTGAGGTCAGTGGGCAGCTACTCACGTTATATGACCAGTCTTACATGTTAGATTCCTTGGCTGCCATGTTGAGAGTAGAAGGAAAGACCATGCTGTGGCTTATCCCCTTTGTCAGAAGGCTGATCTGTGGAGTGTGGATGGGGGATGCCTAACCAGGGAGTGCTGGGTACCTGGGGCCTCCTCTTTGTGGATTTCTGGACCCTAACTCTTGGGTTCCTGTTCCAAGAGAGAGCCTGGAAGGGCTAACTGGGTGTCATAAAGAAAAGAAGCGGGGGCTGGGGATATAGCTCAGTTGGTAGAGTGCTTGCCTTGCAAGCACAAGGCCCTGGGTTCAATCCCCAGCACCACAAAAAAAAAAAAAAAAAAAGAAGAAAAGAAGGGATGAGGAGCAACCCATGGGCCATGTTGCAGCAACCATACCACCCAGCTCTGCCACCTTCTTTTGTGTGCTTTGTGGCCTTAGGCAGGTCAGTGCCCCTCCCTGTGCTTGTTTCTTCATCTGTAAAACATAGTACCCACCTTTCATAGTGGTTGTGAGAATTCCGGGCACCTAAACTTTTCAGCCTAGCATACAGTGAGTGCTCAAACTGTGGCCTTTGTATGGAGCACCAGACCAAGGGACAGCTCCCCAGGCCCCTCACAGAGATATTTGATGATGTGTTGGTGAGGCCTGGGAGAGAAGAAAGGAGCTCTGAGGTTCATGCTCATTTTCCTTCTGTGCTCCAAAGAAAAGAGAATGGGAGGTTGGGTGGAGATGAATGAATAAAGGGCAAGGAAATAGAAACTCAAAATGCTCTCTGAGACCCCTTGCAGTTTGCACCCCCTATGAGAAGCCAAAGCAAAGCAAAGGAAGAAGGAGGAGGGAGACATAAAGTTAGAGTAGGAAAGATACAAGGCCGAATACTTGAGGGATGGCTGCCAGCTAGATGGCAGCTCTTGTGTTCCAGAGATGACTGTCACTACTCAAAAGTGACATTAATGGTAATTGATGGTCCATGTGGCCTTGTTAGCTTCCTCTTCTGCAGGAAGGCAGAAGCGGTCTATCCAGATACAGTGGCACTGACCTTCGACCCTGTCCACCAGTGGCTGTTCTGTGTGTATAGAGACCACAGCATCTACGTCTGGGATATCAAGGACATCAATAAAGTGGGCAAGATGTGGTCAGAGCTCTTCCACAGCTCCTATGTCTGGAACGTGGAGGTGAGCCCACTATTCCTCTCTACCCCTACTTAACTCTCACTTGGGAACTCAAGTAGTAGAAACTTCCATAGAATTTAGG
The DNA here is from genome assembly GCA_020662805.1 of Glaucomys volans. Taxonomy (NCBI): domain Eukaryota; kingdom Metazoa; phylum Chordata; class Mammalia; order Rodentia; family Sciuridae; genus Glaucomys; species Glaucomys volans. The sequence goes on from JAJEJO010048057.1 coordinate 132,465, forward strand.
GAACCCATTCAACCATTTCTTCAAAAAAAAGTCATTGGGCTGGAGTTGTAGCTAAGTGGTAGAGTGCTTGCCTAGCAGTGTGAGGTACTAGGTTCAATTCTCAGCAACACATAAAAATAAATAAATAAAATAAAGAACCATCAACAACTAAAAAATATTTTTTTAAAAAGATAAGTCATTGACCCTCGTGCCAGACCCTCTTTTTTTCTTTTTTATTTTTTTTATTTCCACCAGCACTGGCATTTCACCCAGAGGTACTTTACCACTGAGCCACAATCCCAGCCCTTTTTATTTTTTTATTTTGAGATAGGGTCTCAAAATAGGTTGCTGGTATCAAACTTGTGATCCTCTTGCCTTAGCCTCCAGAGTTGCTGGGATTATAGGCATGTGCCACCAAACCTGGCAGAAATTATTTTCAGTAGCCCAGTTCAGGATGATAAGAAACAATATTGCCACCAGGTGTGATGGTGCATCCTCCCATCCCAGCAGCTTGGGAGGCTGAGGCAGGAGGATTGCAAGTTCAAAGCCAGCCTCAGTAACTTAGTGAGACCCTTTCTCTAAAGCACCCCTGGGTTCAATTCCTTGTACCAAAAACAATAAATAATTAAGAAGAAATTTTTAAAAATAGAAAGGACTGAGGATGTGGCCACTGGGTTCAGTCCTTAGTACCAAAAAAGAAAAAAGAGAAAACTTTGTCCTTTTTTTTTTTTGAACTGGGGATTGAACTCAGGGGCACTCAGCCACTGAGCCACATCCCCAGCCCTATTTTGTATTTTATTTAGAGACAGGGTCTCACTGAGTTGCTTAGGGCCATGCTAAGTTGCTGAGGCTGGCTTTGAACTCGTGATCCTCCTGACTCAGCCTCCCAAGTCGCTTGGATTACAGGCATGCGCCACCGCACCCGGCAACTTTGTCCTTTTGAATGGGCATTATTTAGCCTTTTAACTTTACCTGCCTTTGTGGGTCTGATGTTTTTATAAGCAGTACCTTTTCACTTGGCAAGAATGTTTTTAAATAACTTTTAATAACTAATAACTTAAAATTTATATTTGAGATACATATGAAGTTTTTTAAAATTGGGGGAAAAATGGTACAGATAAAGCAAAAGTCTATGTTGATCATCACCCCACCCCGCAAATCCTGCTCCCTCTCACCTTTACCCACTGTTATCAGTTTGTTTTGTCTTCCTTCAGTTCATTTTTTGCATCTATCTGGTTTTATTTTTGGTACTGGAGATTGAACCAAGGGGCACTCCACCACTGAGCCACACCCCCAGCCTTATTTTGTATTTTATTTAGAGACAGGGTCTCACTGAGTTGCTTAGGGTCTCGCGAAGTTGCTGAGGCTGGCTTTGAACTCGCGATCCTCCTGCCTCAGCCTCCCAAGCACTGGGATTACAGGTGCATCTATCTGGTTTTTACATATATATAAATATGTATGTGTGTGTTCTTTTTTTTTTTTTTTAACTTGGTTACTCTTTTTCTTTTTTCTCTTTTAATGCATTACAGTTATACAGAATAGTGGGGTTCATTTTAACCCTCCCGTAAAGGCACATAACAGTTTTCTCCATGTCAGTCCCAAGTACTACTCTCTTCCCTTCCCTCCTCCTTCCCCCGACCCCATTCCTGTACTCTTTTGGCTTCCTTCTATTTATTTATTTACTTTTTAATTGATGCATTATAGTTACATATGAAATTGGAATGCATTGTGGCATATTCATACATATACCTGGTATAATTTGGTCCATTTCATTCCCCAATTCTTCCCCTTTGTCTCCTTCTCCCTCCTTGGTCCCTCTTTCTACTCTACTGATCTTCCTTCTATTTACACAAGATCTACCTTTTCTATTCCTTTTTTTTCTGTTCAGCATCTGCATGTGAAAGAATGCTTTTTGGGGGTTGGGGGTACTGGGGATTGAACTCAGGGACACTGGGCCATTAAGCCACATCCCCAGCCCTATTTTGTATTTTATTTAGAGACAGGGTTTCACTGAGTTGCTTAATGCCTTGCCCTTCCTGAGGCTGGCTTTGAACTCATGATCTTCCTGCCTCAACCTCCCGAGCTGCTGGGATTACAGGCATGCCCCACCATGCCTGGCGCTCTTTTTCTTATGTGGGAATTTTGGGAGACTGAAAATGTGTGCTTCTGCCATCATCATATTCCCAGAACCTAATTCTTCCATATTTCAAAATCTTATATGTTGTCTCTGTTTCTCTGAGCTTCATTCTAAATTGTCTTTAGCTCTATCTTGCAATTCACTTAATTTTCTTTCACCTGTGTCTTTATATCTTTGGTATCTTTGGTATTTTAAGACCTTTCACTTTTTGAGCTAAGGGCACAGCCCAGTGGTAAGCCCTGCCTTTGAGCCCCAACAGTGAAAAAGAAAAATGTATGTTTTATTTTTCATTTCTAGTAGTTTTATTTTGTTCCTTTTTAGCCATGCTTTGTTAATTTTTATAATTTCTGGTTGGCTTCTCACATTTTTTTTGAGAGGGGATCTTTTGCTAAATTGCGTGGTCTGGCCTTGAACTTGTGATCTTCCTGCATTAACCTCCTGAGTAGCTGGAATTATAAGTGTGCACCACTGTCTGTGCCTGGCTTGGCTACTCATACTTTTAATCATATTATGTTCGTTCAGTCTTTCTTTCTCTCTTTTTTCTCTTTCTCTTTCTTTCTCTCTTTCTTTCTCTCTTTCTCTTTCTTTCTTTTTCTTTCTCTTTCTCTTTCTCTTTCTTTCTTTCTCTCTTTCTCTGTTCTTTCTCTTTCTCTCTTTGTTGCTCTTTCTCTCTTCTCTCTTCTCTTTTCTCTTCTTTTCTTTTCTTTTCTTTTCTTTTCTTTTCTTTTCTTTTCTTTTCTTTTCTTTTCTTTTCTTTTCTTCTGTCCTAGGGATTGAACCCAGGGCTTTGTGCATGCTAGGCAAATGCTCTACCACTGAGCTACACCCCTAGCCCTTATTTATTTAAGCATATTGAACATACTGATTTCATATTCTATCTGATAATTCCCAGTATTGGACATCTTTGCTAGACTCTGATGTTTCTGCTGCTTCTTGCTCATGAGACCTTGTTTCTTTTTGTGCTTAGTGATTTTTGACTGAGCTGCCCATTTTCCTTGGAAATTTATAAGAATTGGAGGGTTTGGAGGGAGTCATTTTGTTGTTGTTGTTGTTGTTGTTGGTTTTGGTACTGGGGATTGAACTCAGGGATACCTTACAATGAGCCACATCCCCAGATCTTGTTATTTTTATTTTGAGACAGGGTCTCGCTAAGTTGCTGAGGCTGGCCTCGAACTTGTGATCCTCCTGCCTCAGCCTTCTGAGTCACTGGGATTACAGGTGTGTCACTGGGATTTTAGGTGTGTGCCACTGTGCCTGGCTTTTAGGGATGTTTTAAGACTTGGGCCAAAGTTGGTACATGGATGATATATGGGAGCATTTTATGTCCTTTTTTTCTTGCTCGTTTTTACTATAGAAGGTATTGCACTCTGCCTGTTTGTCTTCAGCTTTTTTTTTCTTTTTCCACCAAAGTGTAACAGTATACCATCGTGCTGTCATCAAGGTGGTCATCATGAATCTTTGCCTTGTTCTCTGGGAACTCTAGGTGTATCCTGAGTTTGAAGATCAGAGAGCTTGTTTGCCATCGGGATCTTTTCTGACTTGTTCCTCAGACAACACCATCCGCTTCTGGAACATGGATGGCAACCCTGACTCTCACTGGCAGAAAAACATCTTCAGCAATGTGAGTAGCTCCATTGTGATCTATCTTTTGGAGGAATGAAGAACTACTTTAAGCCAGGTACAGGGACTGGAGGGAGTCTTTTGAAAGGAACCTAGGTATTAGGTTTTACTAGGGGCAAGAACCAGGAACAAAGGCAGGTCAGTCTCCATGTCCCTTTCTCATGTTTCTCTTTCTTTCTATGATGGCATGGTCTGTCCTATCTGATTTTTTCTACCCCACCCCAACTCCTTCTTGCCAGATTTTTGTGGACATGGCCAACCCAGGCAGCCTGGCACACTCAAGAGAAATGAAATTACTCTCTGAATCTTGAGTCAAAACTCCCTGGGAGAGCACCTGATGGGCCAAGCCAAGCAGGGACTTTCCCTCTAATTGAACACCACACTGGGAGGGTTCAAGCCAGGGCACAGGTAGATCCCAGAGAGAGCCTTGACAGAGGCTGGAGAAAATCATTTGCTGAAGAGATTTTGGTTAGTATTGCTAGGTCAAGGAGGGAGCTTTTCTGGGGAGCTGGGATCTAAATTATGCATTCATTTATTGTGCAGATACTTATTAAGGTATGTGCCAGGGACTTGACTGCATGCTGGAGACACAGTAGTGACTAAGACAGACGCTTTTCTTGCCTTTGTGGCACCCACATTTCTAGTTAGGAGAAGCAGACACTGAACTGATGATAACTGTACAAATCATGAAAAATGTAGGGTGGGGCTGGGGTTGTAGCTCGGTGGTAGATCACTTGCCTCACATGTGTGAGGCACTGGGTTTGATTTTCAGCACCACATATAAATAAATGAAGGTCTATCAACAGCTAAAAAATATACATTAAAAAATATTGTTAAAAAAAAGAAAACTGTAGGGTGCTAGTAGGGTATATAGCAGTATCACGGGATCTTTCTCATCTGGGCTATCAAGAGCAACTTCCTATGGAAGGGACAGTTGATCTGTAATATGGAGGATTGGGAGGAGCAAAAAGAGGAGGAGAGAGTTCCACACCTCAGGAATAACACGTGCAAAGGCCCCAAGGTGGGAAAGATCTTGGAAAACCCGAAAAAGCTCAGTGTGATTGGAACAAAAAAAGCCCTTAATGCAAGTTGCATGTAGCAGATGCTCCTTTACTATTGCCCTCACCCTTAAACCAGCACTGCCATCTTCTCTTCTGTACCTGTGATAGACACATTACATTTGACTGCATACAATAGAAAACCTTGAGAAGTAAAAGGAGACTGGAAGTAGTGACTCTGCTGTTTTTGGTAGCTCTAGGATGCCTGTAGAGACTCAAAGTCTTTGTATTTCTCTACTCTGTCATTTGAGGGAATGACTCATCCTCATGATCTAGTATAGTTGCTGGAGCTTCAGCTGTCATATCTGAGTTCTAGGCAAGCAAGATAGAAGAAAGGCAGCAGCAGAATTCTCACTTGCTTTTTATCTCATTGCCTAGAATGTATTCATTCACATGCCCTCATTTAGCTGCAAGTGAAACTGGAAAACAGTTATTATTCTGAGTGGTGAAGCACTCAGCTCAAAATTTCCCGTCCAGGGTCTGGGGATATAGCTCAGTTGGTAGAGTGCTTGCCTCACAGGCACAAGGCCCTGGATTCAATCCCCCCCCCCCCCCCCCAAAAAAAAAGAAAAAAAAATTCTGGTCCTAATCAAGAAGGAATCACTGGGCTCTGGGGAGGCATAGGATTCCAGAGGTGTTTCTATGCTTCTTATAGCACTGACCTCAGCCCTCTCCTTCTCACAGACCCTGCTGAAAGTAGTATATGTGGAGAATGACATCCAGCACCTGCAGGACACATCACACTTCCCAGACCGGGGCATCGAAAATGGGACACCCATGGATGTGAAAGCTGGGGTGCGAGTCATGCAGGTCAGTCCTGACGGCCAGCACTTGGCTTCAGGCGACCGAAGTGGAAATCTGAGGCAAGTGGGCCCTGGCAGTGTCTGGTGTGCACCTCCCAGCTCCAGCTTGGGTTCTCAGGGCAGTAGGGAGGAGCCCTGATCTTGGCATCTCCATCTGCCCATTGGAGATGTGGGACTGTGAGTAGCAATCCAGTAACCAGCCACTCCCAGAACTTAAGCTGGGAAGGGACTTACAGAAGGACTGAAATCAAGACAACTCCCAAGACCTAAGCAGTGGGCCATGTACTTTGTCTACACAGTGATAGACCATGTGGCACCAATACTGAAATGTCAGTGAAAGATGCCTGCAGGGGGATGCTGGTGACCCTGAGAGAGGAACCAAGAGGGTGGGACATTTGAGGGCTCAGCCTGTTTACCCACCCGCCAAAATATTTTAATAGATGCTAGCAGAACATGAGCCCTATCGCAGGTTTAAGATGACAAAGGACAGCTGTGACCATCTGAGTATTGGAATTATTGGGGAATGAAAGAAGGGGAATCTGGAGAGCATGTGTCCCATAAATAGGCAGCTACCATGCAGTACCTTGAGAACAGGCTACAAATTGTCCTGCCTTCTTACCAACAAGAGTACAAAGTGCAGATATTTTCTGTTAAATTCTGTGATTTTTAAATACTGGTAACGAGATATCACAAACTGCATGAGGAAAGAATGTGATTCTGCTATGAATGGCAGAACAATAACAAGAGCAAACACAGGGCTAGCATTGTTGCCCTGTGCCAGGTGCTGGCCTGAGCATTGTGTACATCAATTGCCTTCATCCTCTCACTGACCTCCCTATATAAGTGCTGTTTTAGCTGTCTTTCAGATGAGTTAACTGAAATCAGTGAGGCCAAGTGGCTATGCTAAAATCACACAGCTAGACAGTGGAAGAGCTGGAATGAATTGTTGACTGATTTCATTTAGAGAGAATGAAGAAAGTCTCAATTTAGGAATGAGTCTGAGGGCTGGGGATATAGCTCAGTTGGTTGAGTGCTTGCAAGCCCAGGGCCCTGGGTTAATCCCCAGCACTGCAAAAAAAAAGAGAGAGAAAAGAGAAGAGAAGAGAAAAGAAAAGAAAAAGAAAAAAAAGTCTGGGGGCTGGGTTTGTGGCTTAGTGGTGGAGCACTTGCCTGGCATGTGTGAGGCACTGTGTTCAATTCTCAGCACCACATAAATAAATAAAGATATCGTGTCCATCTACAACTAAAAAAAAAGAATGAGTCTGGGATGGCACAGGAGCCAAGGGGTTAAGATAGCAGGCGAGCCGGGTGCCGTGGCGCACGCCTGTAATCCATCACTTGGGAGGCTGAGGCAGGAGGATCGCAAGTTCAAAGCCAGCCTCAGCAACTTAGCAAGGCCCTAAGCAACTCAGTGAGACTGACCCTGTCTCTAAATAAAATACAAAATGGTGCTGGGGTTGTGACTCAGTGGTGGAGTGCCCCTGGGTTCAATCCCCAGTACAAAA
>JAJEJO010048057.1:139666-161825 GCA_020662805.1 Glaucomys volans
CAAAAAAAAAAAAAAAAAAAACTGGTTGGAGGTGTGGCTCAGTGGTAGAGCTCTTACCCACCATGCACAATTCATGGGTTCAATTCCCAGTAAAATGAAGGAAAAAAGAAAATGAAAGTCTTCATTATGTCCCCAGGTCCCATCAGGAAGTACCTTTGATACGGTCCTGCACAAATGCCTATTCCCCCAGAGGACTGTCTTTGATCCCTGAGGGTATGTTTTGGCCCATGAATCACAAGGGACTGGTCCCTGCTGAAGTCTCCCTGGGTCAGTACTGATCCCTTTAAAATGGTAGGATTCTTGACGAGATTATGTTGGGCCTCTCTAAACTAGTTGGCATGATAGGGGACTCCAACTGCCTGCTTGGCTGTTCTGACCTTTTCTAGCAGTGGCAGAGCACTTAGGGCTAGATGTAGGGGCTCCAGGCAGGGTACAGTGGGCAGTGTATGTCTTCCAGGATCCACGAGCTGCACTTCATGGATGAGCTGGTCAAAGTGGAGGCCCACGATGCTGAGGTGCTGTGCCTAGAGTACTCCAAGCCTGAAACAGGTGAGCTCTCAGCAGGTAGTGGGAGAAAGAGAGGGGCAGCTCCCTAACAGAGCCACTAGAATGGGTAACTAATATCTGGTGGGACTGTGGATGACAGCTGGGAGTCCTGTGTTTAGTAAGGGCCTGTTGTTGGAGCCTGAGATCAGGGTGGCTGGGTTTCCACAAAGCAAGAAACCTGCAGGCAAGGCTCAGCTCACCTTGTTCCTATTGTCCCAACATCCCCAACAATGTCCAAGCTGAAGAGATGAGTGAGTGAGCATCTGAATGAACTCATCCTCTAATGGAAAAGATAGAGTGATTATTGGGCATTATTTTGAAAAAACTTGAAGCCCACAGAAAAAAATTGCAAGAACATTATAATGAGCACACACATACCCTTCACCCCAATTTACGTATTTTTAAGTTCAATCTAACCCTGTGACTGTTCATTTAACTTCCTCTGCTTACCCTTTCTCCATTTCTCTCTTGTGTGTATGTACGTGTGTTTACAGATACATTTATGCATAAAATAGTATGTATTGTTATTATTCTCTTTTTTATATACCTTTATTTTGTTTATTTTTATGTGGTGTTGAGGATTGAACCCAGCGCCTCAGAGGCGTTAGGCAAGTGCTCCATCACTGAGCTCAACCGCAGCCTATCATCCTCTTTTGCTGGACTATTTGAGAGTAAGTTGCTGGCATGATGCTTCCAAACCCTCAGATGCTTCTGGGAACGTTTCCTAGGAAGGAGGGCATCCATATATGCAGTGCACTTATCAAATCTGCTATTTCACTGATACTGTGTTGTCATTATCCTGTGGTCCTTATTTTGCCAGTTGTTCCAATATTGTCCTTTGCAGTGCCTTTGTTTTTCGAATCCAGGTTCACATTTTAATTGTCTTGCCTTTTTTATTGTCTTTATTCTGGAACATTTTTTTCAGTCTTAATTTGTCTTTTTTTTTTTCTTTTTTGGTCCTGGGGATTGAACCCAGGAGCACTCAACCACTGAGCCAGCCCTTTTAATATTTTATTTAGAGTCAGGGTCTCTCTAAGTTGCGTAGAGCCTCACTAAATTGTTCAGACTGGCTTTGAACTCGTGATCCCCCTACCTCAGCCTCCGGAGCTGCTGGGATTACAGGCGTGCACCACCACACCCAGCTTAATTTGTCTTTTTGACCTCAGTTTTCTGTAGAGTACAGGCCTATCATTTTGCAGAATTTCCCACAAATTTAGTTTGTCTGTTTTCCCTATGACTTGATTCAGATGATACATTTTTGGCAGGAATTCAGCATAGGGAGAGTTATGTCCTGATGTGTTATGTGATAATCTTTCCCACCATCTTCTTTCATTCTTCCATACCCCATACCTTCTGCCCACTAATTTTTCTGTACATCTGTCTTGACTTTTATACCTTTCCTGAGCTCCCCGCCTCTGGTTATATTTGAATTTTGCCCAGTTGTTCCAATATTGTCCTTTATAGCACCTTTGTTAGGCCTGAGCCACACCATGTGACAGGGTTGGCACTATCTGAGGGAGGCCAGTAGGGAGGGCAGAAGGAGTATGACAGCAGACAGTCAATAGGGCTCTAATGAGACTTGGGGGGCCAGAGTCTAGAGTGTGTCAGGGTGGGCAATGGTTTCTCATGAGACTGAAAAGATGCCAGGTCTTCACATGGATGCCAGGGAGTTGGACTTGGTAGGAAGGGGTGCTGGGCTCTGTCAGAATGGCTACTGCGGACATGTGTTGGGTAGCATCCATGGTGCATCAAGATTCATACTCCCTGAACTGATGGCAAGAGTGTGGGTGACTACCCAGGACTGAGGGCATGGCCCTTTCTGGCTTTGGGGCAAGTTGGCTCCAGCTCTGGGACCATAGACTCCTTCTCCAAGGACTGGACAACCCAATCACACTGCCCTCTGGAAGGCCAAGGCATCCAGGCAGCCTTAGGGAACCCAGGTTCATCTTCCATTCACAGGGCTGACCTTGCTGGCCTCTGCCAGTCGGGACCGGCTGATCCACGTGCTGAATGTGGAGAAGAACTACAACCTGGAGCAGACCCTAGACGACCATTCTTCCTCCATCACAGCCGTTAAGTTTACTGGTGAGCCCCTTTCTTCCTGCTTCCTGTGCCTAATTAGGGGGCAATTGGGTCCCTGTGCAAATAACAGCAAGAACTCCTTCTAGCTTAAACAGAAAAGGAAAGACAAGCTTTGTATTTAGGTACAGCCCGATCCAGAGACTGAATTTTTTAGGTTTTTGTTTGTTTATGAAAATTAATGCCCACAGATTGTATTTACCAAATGAATGGGTCCACATGTGGTGGTACATGGCTGTAGTTCCAGCTACTCTGAAGGCTAAGACAGGACGGTTTTTTGTTTTGTTTTGTTTTGTTTTGTTTTGTTTTGTTTTGTTTTGTTTGTTTTGGGTACTAGGGATTAAATCCAGGTATGCTTTACCAATGAGCCACATCCTTTTTATTTTTTATTTTGAGGCTGGGTCTCACTAAGTTGCCGAGGGTCTTTCAGAGTTGCTGAGGCTGGCCTTGAACTTTTGATCCTCCTGTCTCAGCCTCCAAAGTCACTGGGATTATAAGCATGCACTACCATACCTGGCTTTCAGAAGGTTCTTTTGAAGCCAGGCGTTTAAGACCTTCCTGGACAACACAGATCCTGTCTCAAAAGAAAGAATTGAATATTTTCTTTTTCTTTCTCTTCAAAAAACCCTAAATTATGTTGTCACTTTGGTTTTATGTCTCAATAGATATGAAATACAAAAGTAGTTCCCCCTTCCTTATATAGAGCCTCGAAGTAAAATAAAAAGGGAACTTTTTCAAATCCTAAGATTTAAAATGCTCTTTCCAGCCGGGCGCAGTGGTGCATGCCTGTAATCCCAACGACTCGGGAGGCTGAGGCAGGAGGATCTCGAGTTCAAAGCCAGCCTCAGCAACTTAGCGAGGTCCTAAGCAACTCAGTGAGACCCTGTCTCTAAATAAAATACAAAATAGGGCTGGGGATGTGGCTCAGTGTCCAAGTGCCCCTTAGTTCAATCCCTGGTTCAAATAAATAAATAAATAAAATGCTCTTTCCAACCCCTGCATGCCTAAGTGAAAGTGACTTGTGTCCCAGAGTTATAGAAAAGCCCCCACAGCCACCACATATGGAATATTGTGTTCATATGACCTGACCTTTGTTTTCCTGTGTCGTATGTTGTTTACTTCTGAGTCATGTTGAACATTTTAAGGTTTTGTTCAGTCATTTCTCTTTTCACCTTCAGGTCTGTCTTATCTCTCTGCTATACCTATGGTGGGCAAGATCTTGGTTGCTACTGTATCCTGAGAAGAGATTTTGCCTCTTTCTTTTAACTGGCAGAATTTGTGGGCTGACTTTCTTTATCCTGATTTGAGGCAACTGCCCTTCCCAGAAGCAATTATTGGTATCAGGACTTGTTCTCTTGGGCCAGGTCTGTCTCCTGTGTCCCCTGTCCCCACCTGCTTCTACCCTCTGATGCCAGGGGACCAGCATAAGAAGAATGCTGGTACCCAAAAGGAAATCAGAGTGCTAATCCATGAGAGGCAGAACAGGCACTGATAACCTTGGCAGAAAAACAGACAATATTAAGGATTGCTGGAGGCGATTTCTGTGCTGGGCAGTGATTTTTGCATTCTGTGAACTGGATAGACTTGGACTCCTCCCACCATTTATCCTCTTCCCCCATTTTATAGACATAGCCACATAGCCAGGCAGTACAGAGCCTAGGAGCTTACCTCAGACTGTCCTCCAAAGCCCAAGCTCAACCAGGAAATCAAAGGGATTCCCACAAGACTAGAGAGATTCAGTATGGAGATCCCTGGCCCAAAAATATTAACAGGAGACAGAGCCTGTGGGGTTTAATTGATCAAAACCAGAGAACATGTTAAAATTATATTCAAGGGCACTGAAGGTAGTTCAGTGATGAAATGCTTGTCTAGCATGTACAAGGCCCTGGGTTCCATTCCCAGCACTGCAGGGGGAAAAAAAAAAAAAAAACTTGAAAATCTGTATCCAAGAAGAATCTATTCATGGAGAGAATGCATTAACTGACTCTACTTTCCTATTAAGATTATTCACAGGCCGGGTGTGGTGGCGCACGCCTGTAATCCAAGCGACTTGGGAGGCTGAGTCAGGAGGATCACGAGTTCAAAGCCAGCCTCAGCAACTTAGCATGGCCCTAAGCAACTCAGTGAGACCCTGTCTCTAAATAAAATACAAAATAGGGCTGGGGATGTGGCTCAGTGGCCGAGTGTCCCTGAGTTCAATCCCTGGTTCCCAAAAAAAAAAAAAAAAGATTATTCACATATAATTTTCTGAATGAGAATGTATTGATGTCCTTTGGTCTTCCCTACATTCTGTCCTGCCTCTCTAGCTGAGGGGGTAGAGAAACTGGGCAAGTAAGTTAAAAGGGTTTGATAGATTTTGACGAAGACTTAACAAAAGCCTTCGATCAGCCTAAAGTTCTTAGATATCTTTAGAAAACATTTAAACTGCTGGGCACTGTGGCACACACCTGTAATCCCAGCAGCCCCAGGAGGCTGAGACAGGAGGATCCTGAGTTCAAAGCCAGCCTCAGCAAATGTGAGGTGCTAAGCAATTCAGTGAAACTTTGTCTCTAAATAAAATTCAAAATAGGGCTGGGGAAATGGCACAGTGTCCGAGTGCCCCTGCATTCAATCCCCAGTACCCCAAAAAACAAAAACATTTAAACCATCCTGTTTTGTAGGATACAGGTAATTAGAATAAAGCAGTAAATCTAACAGCTTGACCAGCAGTGGTCTAGGCCCACCTTTAATGAATGGTCTAGATCCAGGAGAGTTACTAACTAGCCAAGGAGGTAGCCAGGAGTCAGGCCTTAGGGTCATTTAGTGAAGGTCATGGCCCTTCACTAGAACCCCTGACTAATCTAAAAGGATGCAGTCCCTAAACTGGGATCCCGAAGTGCCCTGCTTTGGCTGGTCTGGCTTCCCTGGGGTCAGTGCTCAAAATCTTGATCAATAGTATAAATGGCCCTGGCCAGCATCCTGTTGGAAGCTGCCCTGCTGAAGGCTCAGTTAGTTTACAGAATAATACAGAGAAATCTCCATCCAAGTTCATAGTCCATAGGTCTGAGCTGGTACAGATGCAGCCATTGTTTACAGCCAGAGACGGTTGTGATCTCTTGTGGTCTGCATATTACTAAATGCTTGGAATTAGCACCCACAGGTTAAGAAACAGCATGTTTCCAGGATCTTGAAGGCCCTCTCTGGGTCTCTCCCAGGTTATACCCCGTCTCCCATACAGGTTTCACTCCCTTCTGTGTCCAGTAATTCCTGCTTGAGCATTATCTAACCCTCTTGAATGTCCTATCATGGAGGAGCAGCTTTTTTTTTTCAATACTGGAAATCGAACCCATGACTTCACATGTACCAGGCAAGCACTCTGATGATGGCCACATCCCCAGCCCCACAGCATCTCTTATAATGACTCCAAGTGGTTTTTATTTGTTCTATCTTCTCAGCCTCACCACAGCTCTTTTTCTTTAAAGACATGAAAATACTAAAAACAAGAACATTTATCAGGCTTACCACATGGCAGCCCTGTTACAAAGGCTTCACACAGCTCTGTAGGAGAGAAATTGTTATTTGGCCCATTGAACAGATAGGAAGTCAAGGCTCAAAGGGGAAGCCAAGGTTCCAAGCACAGCATGAACAACCTTGACTCCAGCACCAGAGAATGCCTGTGTTCAGTCCTGGCCCTGCCCTGCTTCTCTGTGCACCTTGGGACAAGGACTTTGTGTCTCTGAGCCCCATTCTGTGTATAGTGGAATGGGTGGTGTGCGTTCATTCAGGAAAATGAAGCACATGTGTGGGGCCTAACCAAAGATTAGTGTGAGTGTTCTGATTGATTTTTTTTGTTTGTTTGTTTGTTTTTGTTTGTTTTTTTCCTCCTGAGGTACTGGGAATTGAACTCAAGGGCTCACATATGCTAGGCAGTATTCTACCACTGAACTACATCTCCAGCCCTTTTTTGTTTTATTTTGAGACAGGGTCTCACTATTTCCCAGGCTAGCCTTGAACTTGCAGTTCTCAGCCTCAGCCTCCCAAATAGCTAGGATGACAAGCATGCACTGCTGCACACTGCTTCTGATTATTCTTGATTGGTACGAGCCTCCCGGCCTGTCTGCATTTGTCTATCATGCTTTCTCACTTCCATTCTGCAGTTTCAGTCACCCATCAAAATTGCACATTGGAAACTGGCATGGTGGTGCACGCCTATAATCCCAGCAACTTGGGAGACTCAGGTGGGAGAATCATAAGTTCAAAGCCAGCCTCAGCAGCTTAGTGAGACCCTTTCTCAAAACATAGAAAGGGCTGGGGGTGTAGCTTGGTGGTAGAGCACCACTGGGTTCAGTCTCTAGTACCACAAAGAATAGGATAGATTCTATATTGGAAATGGTGTCACTTCTGAGTCCCTGGTCTGTTTCCCAGTATGCCCTTGCTCTGCAATGGTCTGCCTTGCCCACAGCTCCATCTGTGGCCACTCATGCACAAAGTTCATGTCTTAGAGTCTCATCCAGGCTCAGCCCACCTCACCTCCAGGAAGCCCACCTTGATCCTAGCAAAGTTGCTTGATTGCCCTTGCAATGGAGTTGTCTAGCTAGTCCCTCCCTTTACCATGTGGCCTAGCCCTTACTAAGCCTTCTCCTCTTCCAGGCAACAGAGACATCCAGATGATCAGCTGTGGGGCAGACAAGAGCATCTATTTTCGCAATGCTAAGAAGGTAGGGTGGGTGAACTCATTGAGGTGGAGGAGGCTTGTCAGGGGTGTCCACTGAAGGTCTTTCCTGTTCTCCCAGTCCTCAGATGGACTACACTTTGTCCGTACCCACCACGTAGCAGAGAAGACCACCCTGTACGACATGGACATTGACATCACACAGAAGTATGTGGCTGTGGCCTGCCAAGACCGCAATGTGAGGTGAGGAATTGCCCTGCACCCTTTGTTGGCCTGACCTAGGCTGGTTTCTGAGCAGGCCTATATGGGACCTCACCGAGTTCTGTCTTCTCCTTAACTGCCTGCTTTTCTTCACTGCTTAGGGGAAAGGAGGGCAGTAGGAGCCAAGAAGGGAAATGGGGCTGGCATGAGGGCAGGGCCCTCCTTATGTTCCCATATTATATCCCACCTCCCCAGGATCTACAGCACAGTGAATGGGAAGCAAAAGAAGTGCTACAAGGGTTCTCAGGGTGATGAAGGGTCTCTGCTGAAGGTGAGGAGTGGAGGCCTCTGGGATGGGAGCCACACACCATAGACAGCTCGTATCTGCTGCCTTGTGATGATGCCCTGTGCCAAGAGTCCACACAGAGTGGGTTGACAGTCAGTGGGGAGTGGGATGTTTGGCCCAAGCCTCACAAAGGAATGAAGCAGATGGTCTGAGTGACACGAGGGGACTCTTTCTGGCAGGTCCACGTGGACCCCTCAGGCACCTTCCTGGCCACAAGCTGTTCTGACAAAAGCATCTCAGTGATAGACTTTTACTCAGGAGAGTGTGTTGCCAAGATGTTTGGCCATTCAGGTGAGTGTGCCTCCCTGCCTGAGCTACCCCCCTTGCCACCCACAGCCTCTGACTCAGACACAGGCAGCTTCTCTGCTTTGCTTGCAGAAATTGTTACCGGCATGAAATTCACTTATGACTGTCGTCATTTGATCACAGTATCTGGAGACAGGTGGGACACCCCTGAAGACCAATGATGGGGGCGGGCG
This sequence comes from Glaucomys volans, assembly GCA_020662805.1. Taxonomy (NCBI): domain Eukaryota; kingdom Metazoa; phylum Chordata; class Mammalia; order Rodentia; family Sciuridae; genus Glaucomys; species Glaucomys volans. The sequence goes on from JAJEJO010048057.1 coordinate 147,969, forward strand.
GGTGGGAGGGTTGGGGAAAGTGGGATCAGCCACACTGTGCTTGCAGCCTGCCCGCATGGAGAGCATTTCTAAGTTTCCAACTCACTCACATTTTGGACAATGTACACCTTGGTTTTCACACCCAGTCCTGATTTCAAACTCTGGATTAGTCACTTATTGTCTTATAAACTGGTCATTTCTCCTCTCCAAGTCTCTGTTAGTGATGATACTGTCTCCCTTGAAAATTATAAGAATTGACTGGGATGGGATATGTAAATTTTGTAGTATGTGGTTGGTGCCTGAGGAAGTCGCTTTGTCCCTTTTACCACTCCCTTTGGTTTACCACATTCCTTCCCTCGGTGTCTCCTTCCTGAGGTCTTGAGTGCCCCAGAGAAGGCGCTGATTTGCTGGGATGTCCTAGACCCGGCCAGGATATACATCCAACAGTCCAGAGCCTCTGGGGAATGGGGTCTTGACTGTGGTGACCTGGATGGCTTTGGGGTCACATGTGGCAGTGGCTCCCATGTTCACTCTGCTCTCTCGCATCTTCCTTTGCCTGTGCAGCTGTGTATTCATCTGGCACCTGGGCCCAGAGATTACCACCTGCATGAAGCAGCACTTGCTGGAGATCAACCACCAGGAGCAGCATCGACAACAACAGCCCAAGGACAGGAAGTGGGGCAGCCACCCCAGGTCCTGGCAGCCCCATCCATTCCCCAAGGATTCTTGGAGGAGTGATGCTGGGGACATGACCAGGGCCAAAACTGCCCTAGGCCCCGCCTTAGTACACTCACAGCCTAATCAAGGAGACAGACTTTGGAAACAAAGTTCTAAAAATATATGAGAAGAGTTTTGAAGTACAGAGTCAATGTGCTTGGCAATCCTCTGAGCACTGTGATACTGTAATGGAGGAGCCCCAAGGGTCTGGGGGAGCCAGAGGGTCCCTGACCCAGTGACAATGGGGAGTGGGTGATCAGGAAGGATACTGGAGGGGAGGGTACAGTGGGAAAGGTATAGTCCTCCTAACTCTCAAAAAAAGAGCCATTCCTTCACTTCTTTGAGTCCCCCAGACATATTTCTTTGAAATATTAATGCTGTAAACCAGCTTTATTTGGAGCAAACTCAAGTTCTAGTTTTTTTGTTTGGGATTGGGGGCCGTGTTTGATTTGGTTTTCGTTTTTTTCTTTTTGTGTGTGCTGCCTGGATATTGAACCAGGGCAGTGTGTAAGTGAGGCAGTCACTCTAACACTGAGACGCATCCCCAGCCCAGTGATGGAGTACTTATTTTGAGCAGGAAGATTTTTTGGGTTTCCTCTCTGGTGCCTCTGAGTCTCTCCCTGTCTGTGCTCTCTTGGATGCTTTGTCATTACCTCTATGTGGACTTCCAGGTCCCCATGAGAACCAGGCCTTCACATGGGCCATAGGTCCTGAGGTGGCATTGGAGTGTCACAGACCTCGGCACCAAGGAAGTAGGCAGCTCCCTCTGGCTCTTGGTTTGGAGGCTCACACTACACTGTGGAGCTCCAGGGCCCACCTTATCCAGCATAGTTTAGCCTCCCATACTCAGAATTAGGAAAGCTTCATTCCTTCCACCTGAAGGGAACCCAGTGGCCCAGGACTGTGGCCTCATTGTCTGCTTTGTGTGTCCCATTGCTGTGATCTTGGAGAGTCTTGTCATCAAACACAGCCTTTGTCATTTATTATACCTTTCTAATGGAGAGAATGTATCAAGTGAACAATCTCCTAGCACCACCTTGACCAGAAGCCAAGATGATGTTCCTGTGGAGTTTAGTGCAGGGCCCAGCTCTAGACAAGTCCTCCCACTTCACCTCCCTTATCTGTATTTCTCTCCTTTCATCCTCCTTCCTGGCTTTAGGCAGGAGACATATGTATCCATGCCCAGTGAGATTCTCTCCCTAAGCCCTGGAGAGCAGACAGAAGATGAGATGGAGGAAGAGTGTGAACCAGAAGAGCTGCTGAAAACACCATCCAAAGAGAACTTGGATCCAGGTTGGGAAAGGGGCCAGTCTGGAGGGGCCCTGTTTTGAACTGTCTGTATAGGGAATCATTGCTGGGTGGGTCTGGCCTACTACCTTACTTGTCTCTTGAGTTTTTTGTCCTCTTTTCATGGATTCCATATGTCCTTCCAGATCCTCAGTGCCTACTGACCAATGGCAAGCTGCCACTCTGGGCCAAGCGGCTGGTGAGTCTTTCAGGAGATTAGGATGCCTAGGGGTTGGCAAGGAGGGTCCCTCCCCATTTTCCTCTTCCTTCTGGGAACAGTTTTCCCTTCCCATGTCTTTCCTTTGCTTCAAGAACCTTGTTGTCCTTCCAGTTTCAGCTCTGACAGCTCTGGATTCATGCAACATGTGTGCCCTATGCCAGGCATTGTTCTGGCTGTTGGAGATAAGCAGTGATCCAGACAGACAAAAACCTCACCCTTCTCAGGCTCTCTTGCTAGTGTGGGAGAGGGACAGAAACCACATTAAATAAGTAAATTATGTAGTATGTTGAAAGCTAGTAAGTGCTGTGGGAGAAAAAGATATTAAGAAGGAAAGGAAGCCAGGCGCGGTGGTGCACGCCTGTAATCCAAGCGACTCGGGAGGCTGAGTCAGGAGGATTGCAAGTTCAAAGCCAGCCTCAGCAACTTAGCGAGGCCCTAAGCAACTCAGTGAGACCCTGTCTCTAAATAAAATACAAAATAGGGCTGGAGATGTGGCTCAGTGGCCGAGTGTCCCTGAGTTCAATCCCTGGTTCCAAAAAAAAAAAAAAAAAGAAGGAAAGGAGTGTTGGGGATAGCAATTTTAGGGTAAACAGAAAAGATCTTGCTAGTTAGATGATATTTGAACAGAGTCAAAGCAAGTAAGACATGCAGACACTGGGGAAGAATGTTCTAGGCAGAACAGCCTGCAGATGCCAAGGGCTCTGAGGCAGGATTGTACTTAGTGTGTTCAGAAAAGAGCAGGCTGGTTGAGGTATCTGGTTTGAGGTAATTGAGAGACAGAGAGGGAAGAGAAGGGCTCAGAGAGGCAATAGGGACCAGATTGTGTGGGGCATGTGGGCTCTGGTAAAGTCCTTATTGTCGTTCACCACCTTTCTTCATTGGATGGAGCCAAGGGAGGACTTGGAGCCAAGGAAGACTGTGATCTAACTCAGGCACTGATAGGGCCCTGTGGCTGCACATGGGAAGCAGACTTAGGAGCAGCTGGGAGGAGGCTACTGCAATAATCCAGGAGGGAGAATTTGGGGACTAGACCAGGAGGAAGTGATGGTTGGACTCTAGTTGGACTTAAGAGGTAAAGCCAGTCTACTGGATGTGAGGGAAAAAGAACTGAGATGATGTTAAGATGGAATGAATGAGTGGGTGTGGTAGTGATGCACCCCTGGAATCCCACCTAATTGGGATCGTAAGTGAAGAGGATCATAAGTTCAAGGTCAGTCTCAGCAACTTAGCCAGAGCCTGTCTCAGAAAGGACTGGGACTGAGTGTGGTAGCGCATGCCTATAATCGCAGCAATTCAGGAGGCTGAAGCAAGAGGATCACAAGTTCAAGGCCAGTCTGTGAGGGAGGGGACTATAAAGGAAGCAGATGGCTCACTCTCATACATCACACATCATTTGACAAGACCCTGTCTCAAAATAAAAAGGACTGGGGATGTGGCTCAGGGGTAGGGTGCTTCTGGATTCATTCCCTAGTAAAATCCCTAGTAAAAGAAATGGAATGAACACACAACAGAAAAAGATGGAATGAATGTTGACTTGGCTGAGGAATGAATGGGCTAGGAGCTGGAAGGTTAGAAGCCAACAGCAGAATCCTAAAATCTAGGTAGGAGAGCATTTCAGGAACAGTGTCATACCTCAGGTCCAGGCATAAATCCCAGCTCCTCAGGGAGCATCCTTTTCTGCAGACCAGGTCAGGGCACCCAGCTATGCTCACTCAGCCCCCGACCCATCTTCTCCTTATAAGCACACATTACAGTCAGAATGACGTTCAACAAATATTCATAGCATACTTTCTCTGTTTTAAGCCTTTTTTATGTATTTTCTCATTGAATCCTCACTGACAAGGAAACTAAAGCCCAGAATGGTTAAGTAACTAGTCAGGCGTCCCACTGCTAAGCATTAGAAGATGTGAGGTTGACCCTAGGCAGGCCAGCTTCAGAGCCTGTGTTCTCAAACAGCACCCTCCCATGTCTCTCCAGCAATGGTTTTGGTAAGAGGCAGTGGTAGGTAGAACTAGAAGTAGCCATATTTTGGAGGTATGGATGGCAGAGCTGACAGAATTTACAGATGACATACAATGTGGAGTAAAGGGGACAGACTCAGGGAAAGGAAGAAAGGATGAGGACAAGGTTGGGAACTTGAACAACTGGGAAGAATAACCGAGGCAGGGGAGGTTTGGGGGGATCAGGAATGGAGTTTTTAACATGTTAACTCAGGAATATCTACTGTACATTCATGCAAAGATGTAGAGCAGCTTCATTAAGAGAAAGGTTTAGGCTGGAGATATTTCTGGAAGTTGTTTCTGAAAGTATTTAAAGCCAAGAGACTAGGTGAGGTCCTTGCAGTGTCCATGGGCCTCACTGCAGTTGGTGAGCATTTGGCTAACTACTTAACCATCCTTTGTCCCTCAAGCTAGGAGATGATGATGTGGCAGATGGCTCAGCTTTCCACACCAAGCGCAGCTACCAGCCACATGGCCGATGGGCAGAGCGAGCTGACCAGGAGCCCCTCAAGACCATTCTGGATGCCCGAGACCTGGATTGCTACTTTACCCCCATGAAGCCTGAAAGTCTGGAGGACTCCATTCTAGACACAGTGGAGCCACAGAGCTTGGCAGGCCTGCTGAGCAAGGTATTTCCTAACCCAGCCTGCAGCCCCTGCCCCTCGGTTTCTGCACCAGGACTTGGGGCTTCCATGCTTTTGTTTTGAAAACAGGCCTGAGTGACCAATTCCAGGGATGTGGAGAAGATTATGAAAGATAGTGGAGGGCAGGAGGGTGAACCCTGGGATTCTTTGGGAAATGGGTCATTTTGGGGGTTAAGAAATTGGGGGCTGGGGATATAGCTCAGTTGGTAGAGTGCTTGCCTTGCAAGCACAAGGCCCTGGGCTCAATCCCCAGCACCACAAAAAAAAAAAAAGAAAAGAAAAGAAATTGGGCCCTGGAGCAGGCCTATTCCTGAGTGGGAGACATTCAAGTAGAGAACTCTGGTTTAAGCCCCTATGACCGTGTGACCTGGAATAAGAGGCTTACCTCTCTTGATCCTCCATTTTCCAAAAAAAAAAAATGGTCAAAATAATCTCCTCTTAATAAATTAGTGCCCAAATAAATAAATAAATCTCCCCTGCATTCGAGGACTTTTGTAGAAATCCAGTGCTAGGGATAGGGCTTGCTAACCAAGCATCTTTGCTCTTACCCTATTATTTTCTAAGAGAACATTCTTTTTTATTCTAATACATAATATATAATTTTTCTTCTCATACATATTATATATACAGGTAATGTGCATAGATCTTAGGTATACAGCTTGATGGATTACCTAATTCATATGTATACACCACCTCTCCCCATTGATTGGTTTGCCTGCCCACCCTTTCTTCATCCTGAAAATTGAATCAGAGGTTCTTTACCACTGAGTCACATCCCTGACCCTTTTTATTTTTGTTTTGAGATGGTCTCTCTAAGGTGCTTAGGGCCTCACTAAATTGCTGAGGCTGTCTCGAACTTGGATTCTCCTGCCTCAGCCTCCTAAATTGCTGGGATTACAGGCATGCGCCGCTACACCCAATGGTTTGCCTGTTCTTCAGCATCATACAAATAGACTCTTGGAGGGTTGGGCCTCTTATTGTTTTTGGAGACATGCCTATTCCCCACCTGTAAAGGGACAAGTAATGCAGAGGGAATACAGAAGGAACTCAGGAGGAGAGGTGAACAGAGCATTGACAGAGGCTAGAGTCATTGTCCAGCAGCAGGGCTACTGGCATTATTCCTGCTCTGTCATTGGTATAACAACTAGCATCCTGAGAGCCTGGGTTCCACTGCTGCCTCAGAATAGCTACGCTCTTCCCTCCCTAGTCAGAGAGTCCCCAGGAAGATGGCCATGGGCATTCCTCCTTCCTGCCCCTACAGAGGGAGTCATCTGAGGCCAGCGAGCTCATCATCTACTCCCTGGAGGCAGGAATGACAATCACAGGGACAGACAGGTGGGTCCCCTTTCCACCAAGGGCAGCCTTAGTTGGAGAGAAGAAACCTCCTTCTGATAGGCACACTCTGGAAGATATGCTCTCTGCTCTCCCAGTGGGCCGGTTGGAATAAGGACACATGAGGCAGAGGGATGACGCCAAGGGATGAGACCCAGGCGGGTCAGGAGCCAGCCTTGTAGCCTCAGCCACAACCTCAGTTTCCTTGGCGCCAGCTGAAATGTCAGGGGTCCTGCAGGAATGGAGCTTTCAAAGGAACAAGAGAGGCTGGGGAGGTGCTCCCTGTAGGAGCAGGGTGGAGGTGCCTAGGAGCTCAGGGTGGGGGCCAGTTGTTACCAGTATAATCCCCCCTGTTGACATTTCAGTGAGAAGGAGGTGGAGTCAGGGCCTGGAGACCAGCAAGGTGACTCCTATCTCAGAGTCTCTTCCATCAGCTCTAAGGATCAGAGCCAACCTGAAGGTGAGTAAGGGGCAGACAGAGACCCTATGAAAGTCTATTCATTCAGGCAGGCCCCTTTCTGGACATTCATGGTGACTTTGACCAAATCCTCCTGGAGCTCACTGTCTGTCACAGAAGGCAGACATAGTCCCTGCTATTACTTGAACATTCTGGAATCCAGCAGCCCCCTAGCTGAGAGCCCAGCTCTGCCACCTCCTGGATATATAACTTGCTGATCCATAAAAATGGGAAGTGGGCTATCATCGCCTCCATTCTTCAGATGGGGCAACCAAAGCCCAGAGTGCCTGAGCCATGTGCCCTGGCTCCCCTATGAAGGGCCCCAACAGTAGACTTCTGACCCATGCTCTGTTCCTGCAGACTCAGGGGAGTCAGAGGTTGACTTGGAGTGTGGTTTTGCCACCATTCATTCCACCCCTCCACGACCTGACCCAGACCCTCAGTGTGCCACGATGAAGCCCCACATGCCAGGTGAGCCAGACACATGGGTAAGGGTAGTGCATGGGTCTAAGAGATAGTCACAATATACAGTAACACCTGGCCCCACATCAGCCCTGAACCTGTTTCCTTGCCTGGAAAATGGGAGCCTTTTCTGTCAGCCCAGTGGCAACAGGGTGTGTGACAGGTTAGTCCAGTTTTCTCCATTGTCAAGTGACATCTGCCATGACTCATGGTATTGAACAGTTTTTCTCTTCCCCGTCCCTCCTTCCTGTCACCTCTCTCTAGAATGCTCAGGTGCAGCAGAAGAGTCATCCCAATCTGAAGGACCAGGCTTGGCCAACAGCTCCCTGCCTCAGACCCCTGAACAGGAGAAGTTTCTACGCCACCACTTTGAGACCCTTACTAATGCCCACTCTGAAGGTAGGGCCCCGCCCAGTAGCAGACCTGCCTGGGCTGTCCATCCAGTGCTGAGCATAGCACGGGTGTCCCTGGGGTAGGTCCTTTCCTGGCAGAGCAGGAGAGCAGATGACCTCTTAAGGACTGAGCTGCACAGTTCCTCTCCTTGCTCTGTTGGCTTCTGAAGCACGTGTGTTGTGTCTGCTGATGGGACTTCTGGGAATCTACTGGCTGGCCTGTGGGTCTATCTGCATCCAGGACTGGTTGGCCAAAAGGATTCTGAGGACCCTGTCATCATTTTCCCCTAGAGCTTTTCCATGGTTCCCTGGAAGACACAAAGATCTCTGACTCCGAGGACTACTTCTTCAATCCTCGCCTGAGCATCTCAGCCCAGTTTCTCTCACGCCTCCAAAAGAAATCCAGGTTAGAAGCTAGTAACCCCCTCTATTCCCCCACCCCTATAGGGACCCCAGGGCAGGCTCCATGAATATCACTCTGATCTGGCTTCTTTCCCTCAGGTTTACCCATGCCTTCCCTTCCCGACTGCCCCTGCACCTTTTGAAGTCTCCAGAGGTCAAGCCCACAGGCCGAGGGGGAAGCCAGCCCAAAACAGAGCTCCTGAGAGCAGGTACTGGCTACGCCTCCCCAGAAAGGACCAACGTGAGTATTGGAGTCACCTCCCTCAGGGCACAGGGCTGAGAGCTAGGAGGCCTTGTACTTACCTCAGCTGTGCTTGCAGGTCCTCTCTGGAGGGAAGGCTGAGGAATCCCTTGAGACCCTGGAGGCCTGGTGCCCACTGAGTAAGTCTCCCCAATTCCACACAAAACAACCCTGGGTCTCTCATCAAGCATCCCTGGGTGCCCAGCTTAACTGTGGAAAGTGTCCATTCAGACCCTGTAGTGTCTGGGGCAGGACCTTGTTTACCAGCTCTGTGACTGTGTTGAGAGTGAGCCATCTGCTTCCTTTACAGCCCCCTGCCTCACAGGCCTGGTGCCCTATGTCACCTCCTCCTCAGTGCCAACCACGGACAGGAAGCCGTCACCCACATCCATATCAGGCCTGGCTCAGGGTGTCTTCTCCCCCTCCAGCTGTTCATACATGGAGACCACTGCTAGCTCTCATGCCCGGATGTCACGCAGCATCTCCCTTGGGGACAGTGAGAGCCCAGTCATGGCTGAGCTAGCCAGGCCCCTCCATAGGCCCTCGTCTCTGGGGGAACTGACCTCCTTGGGCCAGGAGCTCAAGGCCATCACCACCAGAGTGATATCCAGTTCTGACAGTGAAGGCCAAGAACCTACCCTGCCTTCCTGGGGCAACCATGAGGCTCGAGCCAGCCTCAGACTGACCCTGTCAAGTGTCTACGATAGGCTTCTCCTGCCCCCACCTCCACTGGAGCCTCCCACCACGTGTGTCTGGTCCCAGGAGTTCACAGACACCCAACCTGATATAGCAGTTACAGGAGGCCGCTTCCTAGCCCCCAGCCCTGTCGATGTGAGCACCCTGAGACTCCACAATTCTGTCTTTCTCCCAAAGCTCCCAGCCCCTGAGCCCCTCACCCCTCCTGCCCACCCCAACAGCACCCAGCTTCCAGAGGCCAGGCCTAGGGACATTGGTAGCACCACGTCTGTCCAGGAGCCCAACCCTGGTGAGTGTCACCCTTGGGACAAGCTCATCTAAGCCCCTAAGCTCATCTCCTGTGCTAACTGGCTCAGCTTCCAGTCTGGGCACTTGACCTAACCACAGGGACTCTGCTACTCATTCATTTGTTCATTCATTTACATAAATATTTAATGAGCACATCACATGTATGTGTTGGACTTTGTTCTAGGCCCTGGGGACATGGGACATGATGGTAAAGAAAGTAACAGAGAATCTTTATTGGGGAAGATACCCAGACAGAATCTATAAGGAAAGTGTTAAATATATCAGAGTGATACCTGCGAAAGAGAACTAAGAGAAGGGATTGGAAGGATGAGAACAGGCTACAGGGAGAAGGTTACATTTAGCAAAGATCTGCAGAGGGGAGGGGAGGGAGCACTGGGGACTGAGGGAAGTGTTCTAGACAGGGGGGCAGCAGTTGAAATCAGCCCAACCATCTGGACTCTTCCCAGGCCGGGTGGAAAGCCATAGTGTCTTGCTCATTCCCTCCTCTCTACCCACAGATGCACCCAGTCCGATCCAGGGCAGCCCTGAACACTGGAGGGAACCTGGGCTACCAGCTGAGGTCCTTCCCTCAGCTCCCCCTGAGCTAAGCAGTGTGGGGAGCATCGTGCACAGACTGCAGACTGCCTTCCAAGAAGCTCTGGACCTTTACCACATGGTAACCTAATAAGCCAGGGTTGAGGGAATGGGTTGCGGAAGCTCCCTGGGACTGTTGCCTGGCTGGCCCCTGATAAAGTGAAACCCCTTGCAGTTGGTCTCCAGCAACCAGGTGGGCACTGGACAGCAGCAAGCACAGACTGAGTTGGCCTCTACCTTCCTTTGGATCCACAGCCAGCTGGAAGCCAGCGACTGGCTGATTGGGACTGATGTGGCCCCAGCCCCAACCATGCCCAGCCCAGATCCCCCATCCCCACCCACACTTTGCCCCCTGGCCAGCCCAGGTCCCCTGTTCCCACCTATGCTGTGCCCCCTGGCCAGCCCAGACCTGCAAGCCCTGCTGGAACACTACTCAGAGCTGCTAGTGCAGGCCGTGCGCAGGAAGGCACGGGGGCACTAAGGCTAGCAACCCCCCTGTTCTAAAGAAATTGGTATTTTAAAAGGAAATAAACTGACAACTTGGAGCAATAGTTCCTGGTGTGTGTCTTGTCCCATCCACAAAGCCACCTTCAGCTGGACGCAAGGAAGAATGGAAGAGAGCCATGCTTGGGTAGACCTGCCTAGGGACTCACATGTGTCCTGTTTTGGGGTGCTGACAGGGTCATGGAACCAGCAATAATGATGACCCCAGGACCTGGACTCCCACATCTCCTGTCCCCAGCCCATTGAGCTACTATAGAGGGATCATGCGTGGTCCTTCCCCACCAGTGCTCAGCTGTACTCCAGACAGGGGCTGGCCCCCCTTCCCTGCCCACCAATGATAACCTGCAAACCCACAGGAACTGCTGAGCAGATCATCACGATCAACCTTGCCCACTAGTGCATGTGTTGCCACACCATGGGTCCTTTAAGATCCTCTTGTCCCATCTGCAATAGTGAAAGCAGGAGAGAGAAATAGACTAGCAGCAGGCCCAGGCCACCCAGCAGCTGAGACCAGTAATTCCTTCTCCAGCAAAACTGGGTCCAACTTCAATCCATGAGCTGCCAGCAAGCATCTGGTCACATGGTATATTTGCCAAGAAGGCCACTCTCATGACCACAAATGCCCCCCAAAGTCCCAAACTCCTATGTATAAAGGAAACTAGACAGGCCATGGTCCTCTCCTAAAGCAGTCCCACCTGCTGTGGCCTGAGTTCTCCCTTGTCTGTTGGTGGTCATGGCCCACCAGCAACAGCTCAGTGGGATCCAGTTCCTCATCCAGGGTGCCTGAGCTGAGACATGAACCTAAGTTTGCCTAGTGGCAGAGCTGGACTCCCTAACATGGGGACACAGCCCTTTCCTGCCGTAATATGTGACTCACCTTAGGACCAATTATGCTGTTGTTCAGAAACACCTGCCAGCCCTCCCTGGTGCCTGTTGCTGTTTGACACTTCATGGAAGGGTGAGGAAAAGGCCAGGCAAAGTATCTGCCTGATGGCACTCACCTTCCAGAAAGCAGCAGGGACACTGAAATTAGAATGATAGCCATGTAACTAGGTAGGCCAAGAGGTTCACCATGCTGGTTGAAGGGTCAGGGAAGGATTTTCCTAGGTTACATTTGAGCTGAGGCTTGATAGAGGACATTTCAGGAACAAATCAAGGCAGACAGAAAAGCCAGTGTCAAAGCCCTTTGTGGAGATCAGACGTAGAATGTGTAAGGAACAGCAGCCAAGCTAGGATGGCTGAAACTGAGTAAGCAAGGGAGAAAGGAGATGAGCGGAGAGGAGTAATGGGAGCCCTATCAGACAGGGCCCCCTTGCTTTGCAACATTTAAGTCCAAGAAACAAATGCTTTTTTCTTTTTTTTTTTTTGGAACCGGGGATTGAACTCAGGTGCACTTGGCCACTGAGCCACATCCCCAGCCCTATTTTGTATTTTATTTAGACACAGGGTCTCGCTGAGTTGCTTAGGGCCTCCCTAAGTTGCTGAGGCTGGCTTTGAACTTGCGATCCTCCTGACTCAGCCTCCGGAGTTGCTTGGATTACAGAAGTATGCCACCATGCCCAGCTACAAATGCTTTTTTCTAAAGTCCCCGTTCCTGATGTTCGGGGAGATGTCCAATAATTATTTCTCAAGGTTCTCTCCCTCTGCCTCAGGGAGCCAGGTGGCCCAGAATGTCCAAACAGCGGTGCCCTCTGCCCCAGGGGCTCCCTGCAGGCCCACAGACACACACCCACACACCCACACCCCCACCCACCACCCACCACCCACCCCCGCCTCATAGAACTGCTGACCTTCCTGCCTTGTTTGGCTGCTGCCTTACTTCATGGAATTTCCCTTTTTCCACTCTGCATCATAATAAACTCCATGTAGCAAACACTTGGCTTACAGCAACCCAAAGGACATGGAGAATAAGACAAGGATGATTTCCCTCTCTAGCTCCTCCCCCATCCGCCTTGTCTGGGGTAAAATTAAAGCTTTTGTCATTTAAAATTCCAGGCCTCAGCCAGAGCAGAGGAACCTGTTGGGCACCTAACCCTACCCTAACGGATCAGCTGACCCCAATACAATAAGCCCCAGGAAATTTCCTGTTCACATTCTTGTCCCACGGTAATGGATCAGTCACCCCAATACAATGAACCCCAGGAATTACCCTCCTGTTCCACCCTAAATGAAGTCTATACAACCCAGACCCTTGCTTCAGCTAGCCTCCATTTTCTGCCCTGAAAATGAGCCAGGTCAGGGTTCCATGGATTGACCCCACCGCTGAATACTGAATAAAGAAAAGCTTTCTGACCCAAGGTTTGCATCCTGTCTCCAGCCTTTATCATGTGGGTGTCATTTGTGCTAATACCAAGCTTAGGTGTTGTACCCAAAGAAAATGAAATCATCCAAGCCGATCACGTAAAGCCAAAAGCTTATTTTAGCTGGCCAGCAACAATTTCCCTTACTCCCTTACTCCTAAAAGCAGGGTGCGGGGAAATTGTGCGCCAGTTCTTTTATTGCCAACTTTTACAGGGCGCGGGAAGGGACCAGGGTGGGGCTATAGGGAGGGCAAGGGGTTGGGGTGAGCTATAGGGAGGGGATTTGGGATTTGGGGTGGGGCTGACTCTCCCAGTCACGATGGAGACTCTCCCTAGGGAACATCAACATTCCAATCTGTTTTCTGTGGCTATAACATAGGTACATTTGTTACTCTTGATTATGTCATCATTAGTAGATACGGAAAATGAAAAAAAAACCCAGAACAGTGAGACCTGAGAAAAGGGAGTGAAAAAGAAAGCCATACATTGATAGCTTTCTCAGTTCATTCCTTCCCAATGACAGGACAATTCCTAGAAAGGAAGCTAAAGCATTGATTCTTTCCCAGTCACAGTACAATGGGACTCTGAAGGAAAAGAGATAAGCACTGAATGCTGACCCCAGACCCTCCATTCTTCTCCAAGTAAAAATATTGCCCAGTAGGAACAAATTTTTAAATTCTCACAAACCTGTTTCCTGAGTGCCCAAACTGATATGCTCACTAGACCACCCCTCAAAAACGACCTTTATAAACCCAGTCCCTTTCTTTGTTCAGTGGTTCATTTTCCACCAGGAAAGTGGGTTCACCGGCACCATTTCATCCCTGCACCACCACCACCCTTCCTGAATGAACAGCTGAGATGATTCATGAGGTTTGCATCCTGCCACGTCTTTTGTCAACCTGAGTCAGTTTCACCTTCCAGTTTAGGACCTCACATTTGAAACATGGCTGCTGTAGCACCCAGCAGTACATCCTCATCCAACCAGAAGCAAAGGCATGAAGCAGAGCAGACCCAAGGTAGCAGGAAATACAAATTCTCAGAGTCCTCCCCTTCAGATTCATCACAGGCAACAGGAATGGAGATTTCTTCAATTTGCTTGGGCCATCTTTCCTGTTCGGGGCATTTTGCTACTGACAAAATTGAATTCTCAGCAAAAAAAGAGGGTGGACTAGCCGGGCGCAGTGATGCACGCCTGTAATCCCAGCACTTGGGAGGCTGAGGCAGGAGGATCACGAGTTCAAAGCCAGCCTCAGCAACTTAGCAAGGCCCTAAGCAACTCAGTGACACCCTGTCTCTAAATAAAATACAAAATAGGGCTGGGGATGTGGCTCAGTGGTCGAGT